>JADRCH010000367.1:1533655-1752162 GCA_019843965.1 Rhynchomys soricoides | reverse complement strand
AGAAAGAAAGAAAGAAAGAAAGAAAGAAAGAAAGAAAGAAAGAAAGAAAGAAAAGAAATGCTATAAAACTAAAACAGTTTTTGAGAACCAGTCTATACCCAAACCAGATAAAGACATAACCAAAAGGAAAAAGAAAAAGAAAAAAAGGTAAAATAAATAAAAGAAAGAAAATTTTGGGTCATTATCCCTAGTAAAGATAAATTCTATTTTTAATAAAAATGCTTGCATACTAAATTCAAGAATATAAAAATGATTGTTCACAATGGATTCATACCAGATCTCCAGAAGTAGTTTATAAAAATAATAATCTAATGTATCATATAAATGGACGCAAAAACAGAAATCACATGGCCATTTCAACAAATTTAGAAAACAATGACACAAATCAATATATCTTAATGAAAAAACTCTTAGTAAACTAGGAAATAAAATAAAACTATCTTTATGTAACAAATACACACACACACACACACACACAAATGTATTAAATTAGAAAAAATCAAAGTATTTACACTAAAGTTAAGAATAAGGCAAAGTTGTCCACTTTGCCTACTCACTCAATATCATGCTTGAAGTCTTAACTAGAGCAATAAGGCAAAAGAAAGAAATAAAAATAATACCAATGAAAAAGAAAAAAAGAAAAAAGGAAAATAATTCTTACTGAAAATGATATAAACTTATATGTAAAACATTGTTATGGTGCCATTAGATTTAAAAGAATGTCAACACAGAAACCCAGTAATCTCCCTATATATCAATATCAAATATAATGTACAAAGAAATCAGAAAAATTGTCTCACTCACAACAGTTCTCCAAAATACTCTGGAATAATTCAATTTCTAGAAGCAATTGAAAGACCTCCATAATGAAAAATGTAAATCCTGAAAACAGAAATAGAAGAAGGTACTAGAAGATAAAAGAGATTCCCATGATACTAGATCAGTTAAATTAATGTGAAAAAGGCTATACTGCATAAGTGATCTGGAGATTGAGTTCAATCACTCTCCACAACTGCAATTTCCTTACAGAAATAGAAAATACAAAAGAAAACACAATTGATCTCAGATAACCAACCCCAAATGAAAAGAACACGGTGGTTGGAGGTACCAATACCTGAATTGAAACTATACTACAGAGCCATAGTAATAAAAACATCATGGTACTGGCATAAAAACAAATATTCAAGAGCAAAAAACTAAAATATATAACCCAGAGCAACAGTTGCTTAAGTACTTAAATACTTAAATATCAAAAAGCATACAGTAAAGAAAATCATCCTCATCACCAAATGTTGATGGCACTATAGAAAAATGAATCCAAATCCTTGATTCTCACTTAGTACAAACTGGATTTAAGGCACTATTTGAATGGTTGAAAAAGAAACTATAAGGAAGACATTTAAATAGACAAGCTAAGGTAATAACTGCCTGAAAAGAACTGTTCATGAAGAAAAACAAAATAAATCAAGACAAAACAGGCCAGTAACTGACAAATAAAAATTCATGAAATTAGAAAATTTCTGTACAGCAAAGCAAATAATTGAGTGAAGAAAGCCTGCACAATGGAAGGAAATCTTTGCTAACCCCACATCTGAAAGAGAGGATTAATGATTAATATATTTAACATATAAAGACCTAAAAAACTAAATACCAAGAAATTAAATAACCCAATCAGTAACTGGATCAGTGAAAGCAAGACAGTTCTCAAAATATGAAGTACAAAAGGCCAAAAAACATGTAGGATGAACATCAATTTCCACTGTGGAAAGGAAAACTCAAACTAAACAGATATTTCACAAAATCCCAGTCAGATGGCATTGTTTTATTTCATTTTTTCACATATTTCTATTTTTTGATACTTTATTTACATTTCAAATGTTTCTCCATTTCCAGATCTTCCCTTTGGAGCCTCCCTATTCCCTCCACCCTCCCCCTGCCTCTACAGGGGTATTCCCCCACCCACCCACTCACCTTCTCTTGGCTTCCCTCCTTGGCATTCTCCTATATTGGGGCAACTAATTTCCTCTAGACAAAGGGCCTCTCCTCCCCCTGATGGCTAACAAGAACCTCCTCTGCCACATTTGTGGCCAGCACCATGGATCCCTCCATGTGCTGGTAATCCAGTCTCCAGTCTCTGGGAGCATCTAGGGTCAGGCTAGTTGACACTGTTGCTCCCTCCCTGGGGCTACAAACTCCTTGAGCTCCTTCAGTCTCTTCTCTAACTCCTTCATTTGGGACCTCACACTCAGCCCTATGTTTGATGTGAAGTGATTCTGGTATTCTGAACTTTTGGGCTAATAACCACTTATCAGTGAGTATATTCTTTTGTGACTGAGTTGCCTTGCTCAGGATATTATTTTCAAGTTCCATCCATTTGCTTAAGAATTTCACGAAGTCATTGTTTTTAATTGCTGAGTAGTATTCCATTGTGTAAATGTACCACATTTTCTGTATCCATTCCTCTCTTGAGGGGCATCTGGGCTATTTCCAGCTTCTGGCTATTATAAATATGGCTGCTATGAACATAGTGGAACATGTGTTTTTGTTACATGTGGAGCATCTTCTGGGTATATGCCCAGGAGTGGAATAGCTGGGTCCTCTGGTAGGATTATGTTTATTTTTCTGAGGGTCTGCCAAGCTGACTTCCAGAGAGGTTGTATCAGCTTGCATTCCCACCAGCAATGGAGGAATATTCCTCTTTCTCCACATCCTCACCAGCATCTGCTGTCACCTGAGTTTTTGATCTTAGCCATTCTGACTGGTGTGAGATGTAGAACCAAAGCAAATGCATTTTGCTGAGAATCTGAAAAATTCCTTAAGTACATCTAATTGGAATGTGAATTAGTCTACTACTATGGAAAACATTACAGAGGTTTTTGTTGTTGTTGTTGTTTTGTTTTATTATTAGATACTTTATTTACATTTCAAATGTTTTTCCCTTTCCAGGTCTCCCATTTGGAAAGTCCCTATACCATTCCCCCTTCCCTTGCATCTATGAGGGTGCTCCTCCACCCCACCCACTCGTTTCTTCCCTTCCTGTCATTTCCCTACACTGTTGCATTGAATTCCCTCAGGCCCAAGGACCGCTCCTTCCAGTAATGTCCAACAAGGCCTCCCTCTGCAACATGTGCAGACAGAGCCCTGGGTCCCTCAAGGGTGAAACGAGGTCTACAATATGACATCTCTACACCACTCTTTGGTTTTTGCCTGATGAATGCCAAGCCAACACATTACGGAGACAATTAGACATGAGTGTTTATTGCAGCCTTACTTTTTTTCTTCAAGCAGATAAAGCAATTTATTAAAATTCTTACCATAGGTTTACTATGATATTAAAAAGAGTGCATTTCTAATTTCTCCTGTTTTATCATTTTTTTCTGAAATATTTTTATGTATTCATTTGTACCCTGATCATGTAATGTCAATTCAAATTAGCATATTGATCACCTAAAGTTGTATAATTTTTATGAGGAATACACTTAAAACTCAGTCTTCTATTTGTCCCAAGATATATGCATACACACACTCACAGACACACACACACACACACATGCACACACATATGCACACACACACATACACACACACACACACACACACACACACACACACACGGTACATCATTATAACAATTTGAATGAGACTGTCCCAAACTCCCCCTTGGTGGTGCTGTTTGGGGAGGTTTAGAGAGTATGGCTTTGTTGGAGGTAGTATGTCACTGGAGATGTGCTTTGAGAGTTTAAAAACTCACAGCAGAAAACAGCATCAGGAGAAAGCGAGCCGCCCACATGTGTGGAAAAGCCAGCTGAAGGAGGACTCCAGATGCAGGGACTGAGAAACAGCCAGGAGGTAAGAGCCTGCTGGTTTCCACCTGTAGCAGGAGACCTCTGCCTAGGCCACAAGACCTCCATAGACAAACAGAGCCTAGAGAAAGCGAGCTCCTTACTTGTGTGGAAAAGCCAGGGGAAGGAAGACTCCAGACACAGGGACTGAGGAACAGCCAAGACAGAGAACTGGTCTCCAAGGAATATTGACACCAGAGCTTGAAGGAAAGACAAGCCACAGCCAGAGAGAGAAAGATCAGCTAACACCAGAGATAACCAGATGGTGAAAGGCAAGGGGGAGAACACAAGGAACAGAAACCAAGACTACATGGCTTCATCAGAACCCAGCTCTCCTACCACAGCCAGCCCAGGATACGCCAACACACCAGAAAAGGAAGACTCAGACTTAAAATCACTTATCAAGAGGATGATAGAAGATTTTAAGAAGGAAATAAATAACTCTCTTAAAAAATACAAGAGAACACAAGTAAACAACTGGAAGCCCTTAAAGAGGACACACAAAAGTCCCTTAAAGAATTACAGGAAAACACAATCAAACGGGAAGAATTACAGGAAAACACAATCAAGCAAATGAACAAAACCATTCAAGAAATAAAAACAGAAATAGAAACAATAAAGAAATCACAAAGGGAGATAACCCTGGAGTTAGAGAACATAGGAAAGAAATCAAGGGTCATAGATGCAAGGAAGAGAGAATCTCAGGTGCAGAAGATACCATAGAAAACATGGACACAACAGTCAAAGAAAACACAAAATCCAGAAAGCTCCTAACCCAAAACATCCAAGATATCCAGGATGCAATGAGAAGACAGAACCTGAGGATAATAGGTATAAAAGAGAGTGAAGATTCCCAACATACAGGACCAGTAAATATCTTTAACCAAATTATAGAAGAAAAGTTCCCTAACCTAAAGAAAGAGATGAACATAAATATACAAGAAGCCTACAGAACTCCAAATAGACTGGACCAAAAAAGAAATTCCTCTTGTCACATTATAGTCAAAACACCAAATACACAAAATAAGGAAAGAATATTAAAAGCAGTAATGACAAAAAGGAAAGTAACATACAAAGGCAGACCTATCAGAATTACACCAGACTTCTCACCATAGACTATGAAAGCTGGAAGATCCTGGGCATAACGCATACAAACTCTGAGAGAACACAAATGCCAGCCCAGGCTGCTATATCCAGCAAAACTCTCAATAATCATAGATGGTGAAACTAAAATATTCTACAACAAATGCAAATTTGCACAGTATGTTTCCACAAACCCAACCCTACAAAGAATAACACATGGAAAACTCAAGGAGGGAAACTACACTCAAGAAAATGCAAGAAAGTAAACTTTCAACAACTCAAAAGAAGATAGTCACACAAACATATAAACAACATCAAAAATAACAGGAAAAAACAATCACTATTTTTTAATATCTCTTAAGATCAATGGTCTTAACTCCTCAATAAAAAGACATAGACTGACAAACTGGATACATAAACAGGACCCAGATTTTTGCTGCATCCAAGAAATGAACCTCCATGTTAAAGATAAACACTACCTCAGAGTAAAGGGCTGGAAAACAATTTCAGGAAAATGGCCCCAAGAAACAAGGTGGAGTAGCCATTCTAATATTGGATGAAATTGACTTTCAACCAAAAGTCATCAAAAAAGATAAGGAAGGACACTTCATACTCATCAAAGGAAAAAGCTACCAAGAAGAACTATCAATTCTGAACATCTATTCCCTGAATGCAAGAGCTCCCACATTCATAAAAGAAACTTTACTAAAGCTCAAAGCACATATTGCACCTCACACAATAATAGTGGGAGACTTCAATACCCCACTATCAACAATGGACAGATCTTGGAAACATAAACTAAACAGAGACACAGTGAAACTATGTCCACTGTGTCTCTCAACCTTCTTCTCAACACCTCATGGTACCTTCTCCAAAATTGATCATATAGTTGGTCACAAAACAAACCTCAACAGATATAACAAGATTGAAATAATCCCATGCCTCCTATCAGATCACTACAAATTAAGGTTAGTCTTCAATGGCAACAACAACAACAGAAAGCCCACATACACATGGAAACTGTACAATGCACTGCTCAATGATACCTTGGTCAAGCAAGAAATAAAGAAAGAAATTAAAGACTTCCTTGAATTTAATGAAAATGAAAGTACAACTTACCCAAATCTATGGGACACAATGAAAGCAGTGTTAGGAGGAAAACTCATAGCTATGAATGCCTCCAAAAAGAAACTGGAGAAAGCATATACTAACAGCTTAACAGCACACCTGAAAGTTTAGAAAAAAGGGAAGCTAATATGCCCAAGAGGAGTAGAAGGCAGGAAATAATCAAATTAAGGGCTGAAGTCAACCAAGTGGAAACTAAAAGAACTATACAAAGAATCAACAAAACTGCGAGCAGGTTCGTTGAGAAAATCAACAAGATAGATAAACCATTTGCCAGAATAGCCAGAGGGCACAGAGACAGTATGCAAATTAATAAAATTAGAGATGAAAAGGGAGATATAACAACAGACTGTGAGGAAATTTAAAAAATCATCAGATCCTACTACAAAAGCCTATATGCAACAAAATTGGAAAATCTGGAGGAAACGGACAAGTTTCTAGACAGATACCAATTACCAAAGTAAAATCAGGATCAGATAAACCATCTAAACAGTCCCATAAACCCTTAAGAAATAGGAGCAGAAATTAAAAGACTCCCAACCAAATAAAGCCCAGGACCAAATGGGTTCAGCGCAGAATTCTATCAGACCTTCAAAGAAGACCTAATACCAATACTCTTCAATCTATTCCACAAAATAGAAATGGAAGGAACACTACCGAATTCACTCTATGAGGCCACAGTTACATTGATACCAAAACCCCACAAAGACCCAACAATAAAAGAAAACTTCAAACCAATTTCCTTTATGAATATTGATGCAAAAATACTCAATAAAGTTCTTGCAAAACGAATCCAATAACACATCACAACGACCATTCACCATGATCAACTAGGCTTCATCCCAGGGATGCTGGGATGGTTTAATACCCCATAATCCATCAATGCAATCCACTACATAAACAAACTCAAAGAAAAAAAAACACATGGTCATTTTGTTAGATGTTGAAAAAGCATTTGACAAAGTTCAACATCCCTTCAGGATAAAAATCTTGCAAAGATCAGTAATTCACGGAGCATACCTAAACATAGTAAAAGCAATATACAGCAAACCAGTAGCCAACATCAAACTAAATGGAGAGAAATTCAAAGATATCCCACTAAAATCAGGGACTAGGCAAGGTTGCCCTCACTCTCCCTATCTATTCAATATAGTACTTGAACTTCTAGTGAAAGCAATCAGACAGCAAAAGGAGGTCAAAGGGATACAAATTGAAAAGTAAGCAATCAAAATATCACTATTTGCAGATGATATGATGGTATACTTAAGTGACTCTAAAAATTCCAACAGAGATCTCCTACAGCTGATAAACACCTTCAGCAAAGTGGCTGGGTACAAAATTAACTCAAGTAAATCAGTAGCCTTCCTATACTCAAAGGATAAACAGGCTGAGAAAGTAATTAGAGAAATTACACCCTTCACAATTGTCACAAACAATATAAAATATGTTGGTGTGACTCTAACCAAACAAGTGAACGATCTATATGACAAGAACTTCAAGTCTCTGAAGAAAGATATTGAAGAAGACCTCAGAAGATGGAAAGATCTCCCTTGCTCATGGATTGGCAGGATTAATATAGTTAAAATGTTCATCCTGCTGAAAGCAATCTACAGATTCAATGCAATCCCCCTCAAAATCCCAACTCTATTCTTCATAGACTTAGAAAGAGAAATTCTCAAATTCATATGGAATAACAAAAAACCCAAGATAGCAAAAACTATTCTCAACAATAAAAGGACTTCTAGGGGAATAAGCCTCCTTGACTTCAAACTGTATTACATAGCAGTAGTGATAAAAACTGCATGGTATTTGTACAGTGACAGGCAGGTAGATCAATGGAATAGAATTGAAGACCCAGAATTGAACCCACACACTTATGGTCACTTGATCTTCGACAAAGGAGCTAAAAACATCCAGTGGAAAAAAGACATCATCTTCAACAAATGGGGCTGGTTCAACTGGCGGTCATTGTACAAAGCACAAGTCCATGTTGATCAAGGACCTCCACCTAAAACCAGATACACTGAATCTAATAGAAGAGAAAGTGAGGAAAAGTCTTGAATACACAGGGAACATGGGAAAAGTTCCTGAACAGAACACCAATGGCTTGTGCTCTAAGATCAAGAATCGACAGATGGGATCTCATAAAATTATCAAGCTTCTGTAAGGCAAAGGACACTGTAAAGAGGACAAAATGGCAACCTACAGATTGGGAAAAGATCTTTAACAATCCTACATCCGATAGAGGACTAATATCCAATGTATACAAAGAACTCAAGAAGCTAGGCTCCAGAGATCCAAATAACCCTCTCATAAAATGGGGAAGAGAGCTAAACAGAATTCTCAACTGAGGAAACTTGAATGGCCGAGAAGCACCTAAAGAAATGTTCAACATCCTTAGTCATCAGGAAAATGCAAATCAAAACAACCCTGAGATTTCACCTCACACCAGTCAGAATGGTTAATATCAAAAACTCAGGTGACAGCAGATATTGGCAAGGAAGTGGAGAAAGAGGAACACTCTTTCATTGCTGTTGGGAATGCAAGCTGATATAACCTCTCCAGAAATCAGTTTGGTGGACCCTCAGAAAAATGAATATAATAATACCTGAGGACCCAGCTATTCCACTCCTGGGCATATACCCAGAAGATGCTCCAACATGTAATAAAGACACATGTTCCACTATGTTCATAGCAGACATATTAATCATAACTAGATCCTGGAAACAGCCCAGATGTCCCTCCACAGAAGAATGGATACAGAGAATATGGAACATTTGCATAATGGAATACTACTCAGCTATTAAAAACAATGACTTCATGAAATTCGCAGACAAATGAATGGATCTTGAAAATATCATCGTGAGTGAGGTAACGCCATCACAAAAGAATGAACATGGTATGTACTCACTGTTAAGTGATTATTAGTCCAAAAGTTCGAAATACCCTAGACTGACTTCACAGCAACAGTAGGACTGAGTGTGAGGTCCCAGATGAAGGAGTTGGAGAAGGGACTGAAGGAGTGGAGGAAGTTTGCATCCCCAAGGAGGCAGCAACAGTGGCAACTGGCCTGACCCCTTGATACTCCTGGAGACTGATCCACCAACCAAAGTATACACATGGAAGGACCCATGGTGTTGGCCACATATGCGGCAGAGGAGGGTCTTGTTAGCCATCAAGGAGAAGAGAGGTCCTTGGGCCTGAGGATGTTAGATCCCCCAGTATAGAGGAATGCCAAGGAGAGAAGATGAGAGTGGGTTGTGTGGGAGAATACCCCCATAGTGGCAGTGGCAAGGTGGAGGAAATGGGGTGGTTCCAAAGGGGCGATCTATAAAGGGGGAAACATTTGAAATGTAAATAAAGTAGGAAAAATTTTAAAAAAATTTAAAAAATTTAAAAAACAAATAAAAAATAAAAATATAAAAATAAAAACTCACAGTGTCTCTACTTGTTCACTCTACTTAGCGGTTGTGTTTAAGATATGAATTCTCAGCATCCAGTTCCTATCACCATGCCTTGAAATTGCTGCTCTACTTCCTGGCCATGGCAAACTCTTATTCCTTTGAACTATATCCCAAGTTAACTATTTTTCTATAAGTTGCCTTTGGTTACAATATTATTAATAATAACTATATTATAGAATCAGCTTAGGTATCGATAGACAAAGGGATCGATAAAGAAGTTCTCTTCTGATACCAATCTCTTGTCCATTTGAAATATCTGCCTTGTGCTATTTAACTGTAAGACTCTGTGGAGCCTTAACTTCCCAGAGACCTCTTGAGTGAGTACCATGGAGTCAGGGTTCAATGCAACATGCAAGAGGAATTTATTGATCTAGCATGCTGGGGTCGTCCTACAGACCAAGGCAGGAGAGGACAGCTACATGCAACCCATTTATTGAGCTTTTATATGGTTCTTAGAGCAGCAGCCATTAGGCACAATGTGATTGGCAAAACAGTGTGACTTTTAAACTGATTATTCTTTAGGGAATGAGGTATTAGGGGCTTAATCAGCCCCTCCCTTCCAGTCTACATGCTCTATAACCTGTTTCTTCCAGTAGGGGAGGGGTGCCCATGTGCTCAGGGGCCCTGGTGGAATTTCTCAAAGTTCCTAAGCTGACTTCTCATTACAAACATCATCTGTTGAGTCTATCTGCTGTATGCCTGGTTGAAATTCTGGGATCAAGAAGGTGTATTGAAATCAATTTCCTTTGGGTGTGGTGGGCACAGCTAACACAAATGTCAACAAACAGATCACACAATCACCAGCTGCTGGCACATGGCCTGAGTCTGCCTTTGTCTGTCCTGCCTTCTCACCACAGCTGCAAGGTGGCCCTTAGAATAGATGAAAAGGCTTCAGGTAACTTGTGGGACTACTACTGGGCTTGGGGACACTTTGGCTGCTTCCCTGCTTTCTTACATTTTAAGTGATGCTCCACTCACATCCCTGGCTAAAGCTTAGATTGTAACCTTCCTTTTCTTCTGAAATTGGTGTAGGTAAGGAATTCAGGGCATCTCAACTCCCCATATTTATCAAGGTGTGGTGCTTTCCCACTCCTCAACTTCCTTGTTGCCCATCTCTACCAACATTTGCTGTTGTCAAAAGCCACCAGATGAGGTTGGAAGAACATGGCCTCCTTCAGTTAGCTCCGAACTACACTCCTTCACTTCCCACCAAGCCCAGCAAGGGAGTGCTGAGACCTTGACCCTACCTCCATCATCATTCCTTAAGCTTTAAGCTCAGGTCTTCAGGTGAACAGAGCAGTCACAGGGCTACTCAGATTGGCCAATGCTCAGCATCATTGGCAGTTATGCCTAGAGAAAGGCTTTGTGGAGAGTCCTTAGTACACATTATTCTGTATTTATTCCTTTTCCCATAATCACTTTGCTTTTATACAGTGAAGAGGTTTGAACAGGGCTCTTATGTCACCCTGGCCATCCATCAGGTCAGATGTGTATTCTCACAGCTAGAACATGAGGCCCTTGACCCTGCAGACTCAGGTTTCAATTTTACTCCTAAGACCCTCAGCAGGGACCTAGAGGAGCTCTGTATCACTCTGTTTGCAGATGGGTGTGCCTGGCCTCCTGGCTCGTCATTACATTTGTCATTTTGTTTAGGACTACTAAATATTGAAATGTGGGTGCATACTGAAATGAAGGCAATTTGTTGTGTTGCGAAAAATTGTTATGTGTATATAATGACATTTTATCCCTCTATAAAGAAAGACATGTCATTTGAAGGAAAATGATTGCAACTGCAGATTAGAATACTAAACACATTAAGTCAGACTGAGAAAAAACAAATATGATATTGTCTCTCATTTTCAGATTCTAGATTTTATGTAGATATACAAAAATGACATGTGTTATAGAAAGTAGAATTGAACATTGCTAGGCAAACAAAGAAGACTAAAAGGGGAGGAAAGTAGAAAAGAGATAAAAAGGATGAATGGGTATGGGAACAAGCTCATGTTTGTTATATGATTATATAAAAATGCCATTATAAAGCCAGTACCATGTATAATGAACATTTTATATTATAGTTGTGCTTGCGAAGACAGAAACACCATCCTGAGTGAAAGAAACCAGCCATAAGTGACCATGAGTATGTGATTCTGTTCATATAAGTAGAGAAATATGTGGGGAACAAATGTAAATTGCTAGTTGCTTAAGGCTGGGGAAAAGAGATATGAAAAATGACACAAAAGTGTATGCTTCCCAATTAAATTGATAAAAATATTCTAAGTTGGTGACACTTTAGTTTGAAAATATCTGTGCACGTACAAAAGCTATTGGGTTACGAATTTCAATGTGTGGATTGTAGAGTATGGTATCATATATTAACAAAATTTATCTGTATAATCATATGTATATATATATATATATATATACACATATATATATATACACACATATCATATATAAAACACACACGAATACACACACACACACATACACACACACACATATATATATATGCCGAACAATGAAGACATTTGGGATTCATCAACAAATGGCTGGAACTAGAAGATGTGGTGTGTACATACAGCCATCTTATTCAGCCTTGAAAGACACTCCACTATGTCTGGTAGCATGAAGCTGGAGGACCTTTCCTTCAGTGAAATGCATTTGACATAAAAAGATAAATACTCCATAATCTCATTTATATGTGGAATCTGCAAAAGGTGAACTTCTAAAACTAGAGTAGAATTATGGTGAATTGAGGCTTAGGGAGGGCAGTTGGGGATACATTAGTCTAATGGTAACAACATTCAATTATAAGATAAATGAGTTTTAGAGTTCCAAAATATAACAAGTTGTCTCTACTTAGTAACAATGTGATATATTCTTAAATTTTGTTGAGACTGGATATTAAATATTAGTATCTCTCACCCTAAAAAGTAACTTTGTAATATGGTAGGTGTGTTAAATTTGCTTGATTGAGAACATTATATATTTATTATTTATTAGAACATTATCTTATCTCAAATATGTACAATTTAACTTGTCAACCATACTACATAATTCAGTGTTTAAAACATAAGTAAATCAATGCCAGCACTGCTAAGACTTTGAAAAATAGTGCTCTTGTACATTGCCAGTTCTCTGAACAAGATGCGGTTCATATGAATAGCACATCTCCTAGGCTTTTCATCTACTTTAAACATTTTATTTCCCAAATTTGTTTTTCTTCTTAAAAGTTTGGCAGAGTTTTCTGGTGCTACAGTAAATCTACCCCTTGTGTTATTCACCCAATTCTAGGAATATAATAAAGAAAAATGGAAGAATAGGACAAGGCAAGACTTGAACATAATTGGCCACAGCAACTAGAGGCTGGAATAACTCAACCATCCTCTAACAAGTGAAAGAACTGTGGAATACACTCAACAATGGGGAGAAATTAGTGCTAGGTTTATGTTACAACGTTGAGGTGGATCTAAAAGAAGCCAGGTTTTTTTTGTTTGTCTGTTTGTTTTGTTTTGTTTTGTTTTGTTTGTCTTTTAGGTGAAATACTGTATATCACTGAGCTTTGTGTGAATAAACTATCAATTTGTAAAGTGAGAGACTGGTTTATGGTATTAGAGATTTTAATCTGTAACTGGTTGGCCTGGGGGCCATTGGTAAGGCAGTTTTATAAAGATCAACAGTTGGAAGGTGGAGAAATGGCTCAGTGGTAAAGAGCACTCTGCTTTTCCAGAGGTCCTGAACTCAATTTCCAGCAACCACATGGGGGCTCACAACCACCTGTAATGGAATCTGCTGCTTTCTTCTGGTGTATCTGAAGACAGCTACAGTGTGTACTCATATAAATAAAATAAACGCATCTCTAAAAAATGTAAATAAAGTATCAAAAAAAGAATAAAAAAACATTAAAAAAAAAAAAAAAAAAAAGAAGAAGAAGAAGGCAGGCTAACCAAGCCATAAGGAACAAGCTTTACCTCCCCATCAGTTCCTGCCTCCAAGTTCCTGTCCTGTATGAGTTCTTGTCCTGGCTTCTTTCAGTGATGGGATACAGTGTAAAAGTTTAATAAGTCAAATAAACAATATTCTCCTGAAAAAAAAAATCATCAGAGTCACTCATCCCAGAGTTGAGAAGCAAATGGGCATACTGCTTATGACCTAAAGATATTTCAATTGGATTCCACTTCTTAAAAGATCTACCATATTTTAGTAGCATGTCCCTGGGGATGAGACTCTGTCACACACACACACACACACACACACACACACACACCACACATACACCTAAAGAGACACATGAGAACAAGACTGAACTATGGCATTGTGTTTGACTTCATTTACATATGAGTCAAGAAAATGCAAAATAGTTGATATGACAGCAAGGAGAGATTGGGTAGAAAATGAGGATTGTAAGGCTCAGGAAATAAGAGAAATCCCAAAACAACTTGAAATATTGTTTGACTATGAAGAATGTATTTATGGGTTCACTAAGGTGTAGTTCCACAAGAAAATACATGAATGTGTGTGTTGCTTAAGAATATCAAATTACATTCTATTCATATGTGCTTTATAACATCATTTATACCTCATTAAAATTAAAAGTTACTATAAATTTATTTTTCTTGTGCACATTCTTCTTCATGAGGCAAGAAGCCCAATATTCTGTTGATGAGCAAGCTTCCTGGCTCTTGCTAAAGGATGCTGCCACTAACACAAGGGATAAGTTTGCTTGAAAAAGAAATCTTGTTTAAATGAAGTGATTTGTCTTGTTCTCTGAGACACTGTTGGATGCAAAGGAGATACAAGCTCATTTTCCTTGTAAGAAGTTAACTTATCCTATAGCATGACTGGCTAGATAAAGCAGCCTGTTTCTGAGGACTGTCATGTCACACTTTATGTAGATCACAGACGAAAAAGACTGTTGATGAGTACCACTGGATGCCATGCTGGATGAGATATCTGAATTGACTTGCCCTGTTTCTTTTCTTGTAAAAAGAGG
Organism: Rhynchomys soricoides; assembly: GCA_019843965.1. Classification (NCBI taxonomy): domain Eukaryota; kingdom Metazoa; phylum Chordata; class Mammalia; order Rodentia; family Muridae; genus Rhynchomys; species Rhynchomys soricoides. Next base: position 1,737,652 of record JADRCH010000367.1, on the reverse strand, counting down.
TTGAAGAACTCGTCTCTGCTCATCATTTCGAATCAAATCAAGTAACATCTCAACATGTTGTATAAAGAAAGATAGCTTTATTTTTCTTGCATAAGGTAACATAAATTTTTAGCACTGTGAATTACCTACCAAAAAGTAGACACACAGAGAGATTCTGGATGGGAACATCTGTGTATACTAGCATGGCTCTGCTCACCTTCTGCTCTGCTACACTAGGAATGTTTTCCTTGTAACTAATGATAGACACTTCACTTTTCCTCTTCTGGAATTTTTTATTAACAAAGCAGTATTCCTCTACATATTTCTCATAGCCATTGGCTAAAGATCTTAAAATAAAACCTGGCTTTAGCACTATCTTTCTCTTGAACCTTCATGCAAAGAATTTATAATGTAATTGTTTCAGCACTTTGCACCATGTCACCAGCAGTTATAAATATGCAACTAAATCTCTGCTAAGCTGCCATTAAAAACAAACCTCTCAAAGTCTTACAGAGTACATTCAGTACTGCTTTATATTACAAATAAAACAAGAAAATGTAAAATAAAACACTGTTTTTATGTAACACAGTTAAAACATGCCAGCATTCACATAGAAGCCCCATATCACAATGCACAAAATTGCACACACAATGCACATTGCAGCAGAATGAAGCACTTCAGTGACACATCTTTATCTGATGTTGACCTGTTTTGATTACTACTACTACTACTACTACTATTATCATTACTATTACTTCTATTATTATTATGTTTGCTTTACCATTTTTGTTTTTTAAGCAATGTCTAGCTACATATTCTCACTAGCCTTGAACTCAAGATCTTCCAGCCTCAGCCTGCCAAAATTTATGATCACAAGCATGAGCTGATACTATGCTCAGCCAAGTGTAGCCCAAGCTGTTCTCAAACTCATAATATGCTTTGCCTCATCCTCTTCAGCAAATTGGTTTTTCTCCATGTTTAATCACAACCAGTCTACAAACATTAACAAAATCTTGGAATCATTCTTTTGTAATTAAGAAAATTAAAACATTTACTATCCATTGAATAATAAAATTGCAGAAAAGTACCTCAGAAAGGAGGAGTTTTTAATCAAAGATGAGCCAACACAAAGCTTGCAATATAAGACTTGGGTCCTCCAGCAGTAAGCTTGTTATTGCAGAGTGTGTAGGAAGTGGATATTTATGGTGGGGAGTTCCAAAAAGCTGTGAAAATGCACCTTCGCATACCATTGTCCTTTCTGTGAATAAAGCAATGTGAACACTTCTCTAAGTACTGTTTCTATTATTGCCACAAATAACATCATCTGTGGATGCAGTGGTTTAAAACATTTTCTTAAAGGAGTCCAGTGAAAATGCAAAGTGTCTGTAATATGCCAGCTCTACAAGTAAGGCCAGATAACTTTCCCAAAACCCTAGAAAATATTTTCAAGGAAAATGTCTTCTTTGTTAACTTTTCTCTTGATCCAAATGCATCTTTTTTCCTATCTGCAAGAAACTCAGCTTAGCTTAAAGGATAGGGATGAAAAATGGAAAAAAATTCAAGCAAGTAGGACCAGGAAACAAGCAAGCTTTGATATTCTAGTGTTTGATAATATATGGTGCATTTTAAAAGTATATAATGACTAATAACACCTTTTGGTTATAGGACCTTGTATTATATTTTATATTTGTGGAAGTACTTGGCCCTATGCACAATACTGGAATACAGAAATTCAAAGGTGAGTACTCTACAGTCACTGCCTTCAAAGAGGTCACTGTGACAGACATATAGACTTGAATCTATTTATTTCTCAAAAAAAGAAAGTAATAACTAGTAAGAAAGTATGGCAAACATCATCTTGAGGTCTATATATTTGCAGAAAGTAAAATAGAGACTAGGTCTAAGATCCAAGTTTGTGACTTGGTGCCCTAAGCTGATCACTGCCCTATTATCTTTATTTCTCACTTAAAAATAAAGACAGCACCACTGAAGGAAGTAAATGGATGGTGGGAAGATAAATAGATCTGGAGCATAAAAATGAACAATTGGGTGAACACAGCAGTACTCAGTATCCCCATTTAGTTAAAAGCATGAAGAAGCATGCATTTAAGTATTGACTCTTCACATCTAAGCTGTTTTGCAATGTTAAACCTTGTCTAAGTATTGAATGGCCTTTTTTCAATCTATATCTTAATAAACAGAAACAAAACAAACCACCTTGTGGGGACTAGAGAAATCTCAGCAGTTAAGAGCATGTATTGCTTTTCCAGAGTAATGAAGTTTGGTTCTCAGCATGTACATGACAGCTCACAACCACCCATAATTCCACTTATCCAATGCCCTATCCTGGCCTCTGTGGGCACCAATCACACATGTTTTGCATATATATACATACTCACACAAAACACTAATAAACATAAAAATTATACAAGAAAATCTAAAATCTTGGTAGAATTTCTTGTAAATTTAAGGAAATTAACAAACTTACTCCATATTTTTAAGTAAATTGCCACACCGTTCTGCTATTACAAAGTAACTGGAGGGATAAATAATACTTGATAATATAGGGTGGAGAACTATCCTTGTAATCCTAGCACTAAGAAAATGGCTGAAGTGCAAAGGCATCCTGAACTGTATAGAAAAACTGGACCACAAAATACAAGGGCCAAGGACAGAGTGCAGTGGCAGAGCACTCTCCTAGGAGGATTAAGGCCCCGTGTTCCAAATCTACCAGGGAAAGAAGAACAAAGGGAAACACTGTTGCTTCCAACAATCTTACAATACAATGAAGAATTAGAAGCCAGCTTAGTAAATATCAATAATGTCATTGTATATTTAAGTGTCTGGTTTGCAATGCTGATCCTTTCCCCCAGAACAGCTTTTCTTCAAAGTAAACAAACCTAATTCAGTCACTTAATCTTTATATAAATTGTGATATCTGAGGGGAAACAAAAATACCAGCAAAGTAACTTCAGTAACTCCAGGCTCTGTCAGCAAGTCTGGTAGAGACATCTCTACAAAAGGCATCCTGTCCTTTCTTCTGAAGCCATCCACAACTACGGGGCTTCCAATGCAAAGGCAGCATCTGAAGGGAGATCTCAAGTTCAAATCACAGTCAATGCCTATATGAGCCCAGCTCAGCTGCCCTGCTATTCTAAAAATGCTGTCCCTTGCTCCCAAAGTCAAAATAAAACCTGGGGTGTCTAGACAACTGAAGAGCTCTGCCTTTATGGTTTTTTGTTTATTTGTTTGTTTTGTTTTGTTTTGTTTTCCTAAAGTCTTAAAGTTGAATACAGTCCCTTATTTTAAATTGTTTTGTTTTGACAAAGGGATATTAAGTTATAACCACATCCTAGACTTTGTATTTTTACATTGATGTACCTTGAAATATTTTTTTCTTTATAAGCTGGCTTGTCAGGATCCATGAGTTTCAAGTGAACAAAAGAGGCTCCAGAGTTTTCCAGGAAAGCTTGCTATCCACAAAGCTTCACATTCTCCTCATCCACACCTTAACTGTGATTCTCAAGTGATATATGCACAAGAATTCCATGTAGCCATAGACAACTTGCAAGGTTCCCTGGCTTCTTACTCCAATAGGCATTTCCATCAGACCTACTTACCAGTTCTGTCATTCAGAGAACTAATCATAAGAACGTTTTGCCCTATTCATTTCCAGCTGGATGCTATACCACTTACAATGTCTAGGATTTTGACAACTTCAAGTCCGATGACTGATATTAACTCATCTTAAATAAAAACTCTGGGGTTCTTGATGGGACTGGAATATAGGTACATATCATCACTTCCAAAACTTGATGCTTTCACACAATTCTAGGCTTTCTGGAGAATTTTAATAAATGATAATGGTCTCATTTTAAAAACCGAACAACTGCTAAATAATAAGGTATAGCAAAGTTTTGTTTTGTTTGTTATTATCCTGAAAAATAGCCATGCCAGGAGAACAAAAGCTTTCTTTGTGTAAAATCAGCACAAGTTATTTTTTATTTTTGAAAATATACCTATTATTGCAAACACAATTGTACCTGTACTGTCTATTCTCATTTTACAAGTTGAAAGGGAAAATTTTCCATCTCCCTAAAACAGATACATTTTTTGATAAAAATGAATTCATTTTTTATAGGCACTTTTAGGGAATACATATAGATTTAAATAATGATGACTTTGGGAAACTAATAGATAAAAGAAAGCCATGTGTGGTTTTAAAGATAAAACAGATTGACTCTGTACCTATAGTAGGTACACTTTAGATGAAATGAAGACAGCTTGCATTGTAACTCATCAATGAAAAGAGGTAGTATACATAGGTGGTAACCCTCAGGCTCAGTGGTTTCAAAGCAATAAATATTCATTTCTGGAGAATATCATCTGCCACAGTTGGTTGACAGTGACTCTGACATTTGGTTAGAAAGGCTGTCTACCTGTCACTAGCTACCATCTCTATGAAATGTCACAGGAGACTCCACTGAGTTCTAAGGGTCCCACACAGAAGATAAGGCTCCTTTACCAGTCCCTAGAACAGCCACACTCACAGGTTAAGAAAAAAAGTGTGGAAGTGGAAGGTCCTGATTGCTCTGTGTATGGGAAGCAGAATGGAAGGGCAACCAATAAGCACAGATGACAGACACCATGGCCTGTTTGGTCAGAAGAAAGATGTAAAGCTTGAATGGGAGAATAGTCCCAAAAATTAACATCAACCTCTAGTCCCCACATACACATGTACTGTCATGCACAGCCACATATACATGAAAACACACACACACAAACACACACACACACACAACACAACACAAACACTGGCTGTAGCAGTGTGAATTCTAACAGTAAGCAGAAGCTTGCTTCCTCTAAGGCATTTAGACAATATCAAATTTATTAGAGGAATTTCTGGGCTGCTCATGGTATCTCCCTTGGTTATGAGAATACATATTTTCCACATTAAAATCTTTCCTTAAGTTGACTTATTCTATGTATTTCATAGGTTCCAGAATTTTTCACATACAGTCAACTCTCAGTGCAGATTGTACAACATGAAATAAAATTACAGCATCAAAATTAGAATGGTACATGTAAAGCAGAACCTTATAAAACTTAAATATCATAAAGGGAATCCCCATATTTATAATCAGAAAATACTGAGAAGTACTAATGCATTCACCTGTGCTGAAGAAATGATAGCAACAGCCTGTTTGACTATGCATCTCACAAGATGCTCTAGGTACCACAGAACCACAGTATGAAGCAAGATATGCCATGATGAAGTTACTTCTTGATGAAGACACCCTGGTGGCTATGTTTGTCAGAATTTATTGATACAGTATAAAAGGTTAAATGCTTTGTTGATATTAATTCCATTTAAAAAGAGAAAGCAGGGAAAGTGCCTCTCTTGACTCCTTGAAAGCGTGATTTGAATGATGCTGTATAATTTTGCAGTGTCTGTTCCAATAATTGGTAAGCACAAGTGTTATGTTTTAATTATCTGGAGAAGCCATTTATGCACAACCAAGGAATCATTTGGCTCTTTGCATGTCAGGAAAGAAACTGGACTCAAGCTACTATAGAAAAGCAGGTTCAGAGAAGAGGCTCCAATGCTGCAAGAGCCCTCAAGGCAGGAAGGAATGCATCCACACAATAAAATACATCCATGGCTGTGTGAGAGTTCCTGTATTATCTGAGGGAATACCATCAAAAAGACAAAACATGGCCGATGACCTAATAAGGCTTAAACTAAGAGTACACACAGTAACTATAGCATATGTAGAGAGTATATACAGTCACTCCCCAGGCATCCATAGGTTACACAAATAAAGGAGAAGGAGAGAGATGGAACAAAGATAATGTCACTATAGCAGGTGCCAGAAAATTGAGGCCAGGTCTTTGAGGGCAGTGCCCTGTTGACGTGAGGACCATTGTCATGAGGTTTGCTCTGGAAGTGTTGACATTTCCTAAGGATATTTCAAATCCTGCAGAGAGATGGTAAGAATAGCATATAATCCACAGCCCAGGTCAGCACATGACAGTGCAGTACAGAGGGGTATACAGAGCAGCAGGGTTAACATATACCTATCATCAAACCCTGGGATGGACAAAGGAAAATAGTATACATGTGTCATGAGGATGAAGAGGAGGTTAGATGGATCTCAAATGGGCACACAAGCTTGAGCTGGAGTTAATACTTCTCTTTAAGCACAATGGAGTCACTCCTGGCTTTACCTTGAGTGACATTAATAGTCAGTTACAGTGGTTTTCTAATAGCAGTAGAAGGAGCTATTGTTTTTGTTTTTGTTTTGTTTTGTTTTTTGTTCATTTTGTAGTGTGTGTATGTGTGTGTGTGTGTGTGTTTCTATGTGTGTGCATGTGGCTGTGCAAGACAGTTCATGTGTATATGGAGGTTTGTGGTGGATGTTAATTTCTTTGGTCTCATTTTATAGAGGATAGAACTAACATATAGAATTATTGACTAATGTGTCCACGACCACACAGCTAGGAGGGGACATGAACTCAAGAATCACTGCCTAATTTGTGATAGATGTGGACTAAAAATAAGAGAACTAAGCTATGAGCTTCAAAGCACAGTTAGACACATTTATGTCTTAGAAGTTCATCAGAGGGCTTTGAGGTCACCAGCCCTTAGAGTAATCAGAATATGTACACTAGTGTTGTGTGTTGAGAGGGATGCAGAGAGGGGAGGAAGGGGGGAGGTGAGAGAGAGAGAGAGAGAGAGAGAGAGAGAGAGAGAGGGAGAGAGGAGAGGAGGTTAAATCTACTACAAGGTTTCTTTAACAATTCAAGAATGAACCAAGTCCTGGTTCTGAGAATGGACTTTTAACACATTACAAAATGATTACTGAATTTTCTGGATTGGTTTTCTGAGTGAGTAAATAAAATAACCCAAAATGATATTTGAAATCTAGGAAGAAAAAAATATTTCCTCAAGAGACTTTCATTCTAATTTTGCAGTGAGATGCAGTGCAGTTGGAAACTTTTGATTACATTTGATAAAAGGAAAATCTGGAGTTAATAGACCTTTTCAGTTTGCCTCCTCCTAATTAAAAGCATAACTCTTGAATAGTCACACTATCATGCTTTTCTGTTAACTCAACGTATACTAGAGATTAGGAGGGACTATTACTTGAAAGTCTGTCTTTATTAGATGGCACAGGACAGTGTGCTAGAGTCCATAAGTGATGACAAAATGGATTTTGAAATTCTAACTTAATTCTGCTTGCATTATTCTGGATAAACTAAGTAGGTTGTATTTTTTAAATAACCAAGTGTATGCATTAAAAATAATACTTTGCTTAAGATGAGTAGTGAAATAAATTTCCTTTACCAAATAAATATTCCTTCTAAATGAGGCAGGATAGAAAAATAAGGGAAACTGGTGTCCATGAGAGGAGAACTTCCCTTATTCTGAGATCCAGTTGGAGGTTCTTGCTACAGAAAAGCAAGAATTCCAGCATAATTAATAATTGTTCACCGCCCTTTCTCCTTCTTAGCCATAATCAGCAATTGTGTAACAATCTCACATGGATTCCATCCATAGGAAAGGTCATGTCTTAAGAGCCTTGTGCAATCCTCTTGGCTTCTGATTTTAACCTTATCATATTGAAATTCTATTTGTATTTCAAATCTCCATGGTAACCTTGTGGCTAAATCTTACTTCTACCTACTCTTCCTTGGGACTCATATACCCACACTTATGTGTATCTTCTTTTATTCAGTGTTTTTCTTTCTCTTAACTCGTGTGCTTATTTCTTACATGAAAATATTTCCACTGATATTTTCAACTCCACTTCAACAGAAACTGGGTAGTCCTTGAGTTGTTCCTAATGTTGATGCCATCAATTCTGGATTAGCCTTGTACAAATCCCTAATAGTCCAAGAGAACTCCTCAGGCTGCTGAAGGTGGCAATGGGGAGCTACCTCTCTGTCCTCTCATTACTGATGCTAGGAACTATAAAGAGCCACTGCACTTAATGGCACATGTATAGTACCTCTTCACCTGTGAGCTTACGTTTATCAGAAATAAACCTTTTTCTTTTTGGAGGCATAGAAATTTAGAGGAGGTAAAAATCCACCCACAAGTAATGAAAAGAGAACATAAAACTTCAAGTTGAGACAAGCGAGTAACCACTAGATATAACACATTAAGAGTAAAATAAAGACATCATGAGTTTTGCAGGCAAATGGATGGAACTTGAGAATATCATCCTGAGTGAGATAACCCAGAGCCAGAAATATGCATATGGTATGTACTCACTTATAACTGGACATTAGCCACAAACAAAGTCCAGAATAACCATCCACAGAAACTGGGTAATATGGAAGTCCCAAGAGAGGATATATGAATCTCACTCAGAAGAGCAAACCAAAAAGTAACAAGAAGTGGATAGGAAAGGGAAATGGGTAGGAGAGGGGATGAGGGAGGGAATGGGAATGTCAGTGAGGTGTGGGGAGAGGGGGTAGGGAGAGGGATTGGAGTAGGAATGAAAATCAGTGGTGGCGGTGGTGGGGGTGCATCTCTGGTGACTAGCTGTAGGCCTGGGATGGGAGAGGATGAGAATGAGTCTAGTTGAGACTTCTCCCAGAGAGGGATATAGACTGAAGTGGCCACCTCCTGTAGCCAGGCATGACTTCCAGAGGAGGAAGAGGGACATCAATCCACCAACAAAACCTTCAATCCCAAATCTGTCTTGCTTACAAAATATTCAGGGATAAAGACAGAGCAGAGACTGAGGGAACAGCCAACTAATGACTGCCCCAACTGGAAACCAATCCCATGTGAAAAAAATCCCATCACTAGTAAAAATACTCTGCTATGCTTGCAGAAAGGAACCTAGCATAACTGTCTCCTGAGAAGCTTCATTCAGCAGTGGATGGAGACAGATGCAGAGACCCACAGCTGAATATCAGGCAGAGCCCAGGGAGTCTTATAGAAGAGTAGCAGAGAGAAGTGAGCAGTTGAGGTTTGATCCTTTGCTGTGTTGTAATGCTAAAAACTGTCCCACAAGGCCTGGTTACCTCTAGGGATGAGAGATTCTGCACATATACCAAGTGATGCTACATGACTTTGTGCCTTAATTTAAAATGATTGGTTGAATAAAGATGCTGACAACCTATAGCTGAGCAGAAAAGAGGTAAGTGTGGTTTTGGTTCCTGAGCTTGGGGTCTGAGGAAAGCCACAAGAAGAGTGAAGGTGGAAAGAAGAGAAGACTCCATGGAGTAGGTAAGTCATGAAAACATGTCAATATTGGAGGACTGGCCAACTAGAGTTAAGAGCTGCCCAGATGGAACATGGCAAATTATAATTCAGGGTTATTGATGGAGTAGATTTCAGTATCTTAGAGGGTAGATATCTGCCCAGCTATGGGGTGATTAAAGTTTACTGTTAATATAAAAGTTTTGTGTCTTTTATCTGGGAACTGAGTGATCTAAGGTAGGGTAGAAACTCTCACATTGAGATTAAATATTTACTACTACACTGAGCAAGCCATAGGGCACACGTACTGTTGGACTCAAAAGTCCAAGTGCCTAGGCAGCCCACCCCTCAGAGACTGAGAATGATGCAATAAGCATGAGGTCTACTGAATCCAGTGCACTGGGGCCGCCCTACCAATAGAGCAATGGAGACCCCGGGTTAATAAGGTACACACTTTTTATATACTTTTTGGGAGGCAGAGCTTGGCAATAGCATGGAAAGGTGGGCCTGCATTGGTGGTTAAACATGATTGGAGGCCCATGGTGATGACATCAGCTTGTTTCCACCCACCTGTAGCTCAGGCTTGTCCTTGGCAACAAAGAATTCTGCCTATTGTGTGGGGCCTGAGACGCATCTGCACCTGGCCTTGCTTTCTCATTTCATAACAGTTATCTTTGTTCCTTTCGACTGTCTGGAATGTTTCCTGGCCTAGCTCGCAGGCCACCTTTTGTCTCTCAAGGCCTCACAGTACACCACAAAAAACATTACAAAGTCAACTAACCTGAGACCATAGGGGCTTACAAAGCCTGGGCCACCAACTAGGGAGCATACAAGAACTAGACCTAGACCTCCAACACATTTGTGGCAAATATACAACCTGGTCTTCATGTAGATCTTCTACATGTGGGGTGGGTCTGTCTCAATCTCTGTTCCCTGCCATTGGATCTCCTTTCTCCTACCTGGAATGACTGATTGGGCCTCATTGGTAGATGTGCCTAGTACTGCTGGGACTAGATGTCTCAGGGTATGGTGGCAACCAAGGAAGACATACCCTTCTCTGAGAAGAAGGGGAGGAGGTAATGGGGGGGATTTGCATAGGTGGGACTGGAAGAGATGAGGTGGGATTGATCAGGATGTAAAGTGTAAAATAAATTATTAGAAGAAAAAAAGAATAAACTGTGAAAGGCAACTCACGGTCCAGAACTTTTGGGCTTTTCCAGACCACTAATCTATTCACATTCTTAATTAAACTGTCTCCATTTCTATTTCCAAACAAGTATCTCTGGTCAAATTCTTTAGATTGGAATATAAGAACCTGGAAACTTCAGGTGCCCTGGAAAACTGATCTGTGCCTTAAACAAAATGAGTGACTTTTGGAACCAATCAACTTACTGAAATCACAGAACAGGATGTGGGTGTTTGTTAAACTGGAATAGAAATGAATGACCACTACAGAATCTGCAAGAACACTGAGAATGTGTTTTCAACAAATTTTTGAGCACTAAGTGGGAACTACTGACAATATGTGAAGCCTCTATACTCCACAGACCTTGGGGAACTTTTTCTCCTTACAGATTTCAAGAACTGACTAAGAATAATCCTGAGAAAATACATAAGTAGTGTGGATGTGGGTTTTGAGAAACCACTCTACTCTCCAATACTAATGGAATTTCAGTGCAGGAGGGAATAGGTCAGAATCCATTAAGACAAAATTCCCTTAATACAAAAAAAACAACAAAAACAAAAAACAAACAAACAAACAAAAAACCATGATATGTATCTAAACTTCAGTCAATGGTAAAACATTGATACACACTGACATTTCAAGATACTACAGAAGAAAAAGAGAGGCTCTACACCAGAGAGAAGGACAGAAATATGTCTAAGACAGGAATGCACTGGAGAGCTATGAACACGTGGGAAGAACACACTTTCAAGGTTAATATCACAGCAAATGTTGGAAACTAGAGAAGGCCCCAGGATGTGATACATCAGGAAAAGCCCACATCACTCCCATTTCTGGAACTTTCACCATCTTTCTGTCATTCATCACCATGCCAATAAATAGTGATAGTAAAAAAGCAGTAAAACAGAACAACATAACAACAATAAAAAAATATCTGGGAAATCTAAAGAACACACACTCTATCTTTGAGATATGATAGAACAAACCAAAGCCATAAAAAAGATAGAAATAAGTATAAGATCAAAGCATAAGAACCTGAAAATTCACTTCTGATGGTAGGCATAGCAAAAGCAAACTTAGAATTGTCTCTGTTTCTCAAGAAAAGTACTCAAAGATCTAACAGAAGGCAGGAATTTTTATTTCTTACCAAATAATACACATACAACTCTTCTACAGAAAACAAAATTGTTATCATTTTTTGGAAAGATAAGAGACCACAGGCAAATAAAGAAAAATAGTTATTAGTATTAGATATATAGGATACCATTATAGATACATAGGTAACCATTATAAAACAAGGACTTTAAAAATCACTGATTGTGAGGCTGCTGATTATTATGGAGAAGATAGAAAATCAGATGGGAAAATTCAACATAGAAATGGCAACTATGACAAGAAATTCAGTAGAAAGTCTAGGGTTTAAAATAAAGATAGAAGCACTAGAAGAATGATTTGATGGTTTCAGATCTACACTCAATGCAATACAGATGAGGAAAATTAATAATAAACTAAAGAAAAACTCACACTAAAATGAATAAAGAAAAGATAATTAGCAAAACTGGAAAAGTCACCTAAAGTTTGCAGGAAAGTATTAAATACTCAACTGTTGTTATATGGCACCAGAAGACATGAACAGATGATTGCTTACTCCAGACAAGGAATCAACGACTGTTCTAAAAATATCACATGTTCCAAGTTGCTTTCTGTTGCAGTGATAAAACATTGACCAAACCAACTTGGCTGAGGAAAAAAATGGATTATTTGGCTTAATACTTCCATGTCACACATCATTAATGTGAGAAGTCGAGACAGGAACTAAAGCAATAATCATGAGTGAAAATTGGTTATTGACTTGTTCTCAATAGCTTGCTTAGTTTGTTTTTTTTATACAACTCAAGAATACCTGCCCAAAGGTGGCACTGTTCACAGAATACTGTTCCAGAAAATGCCCCCATAGGCCAATCTGATGGAGATGATTATTCAATTGAGGTTACTCTTAGGTTGGAACAAGTTAACAATAGCCAGCATATCACCAAACTCCTGTTAGTTGAGTTTTCAAGGGGCTAATTATAGAGGTGTGTGTGAGGGGTTACTTAAAGGAACTGAAATGACAATGACAGCTGCTTCACCAAAAGCCTGTTCCAGCAAGGGTGACTGCTCATAAAAACTGGAAACTTGGAGATCAACACACAACCTACAGGCAGCTCAATAGGTTGGAGAGTGTCTTTGCTAGATAGCTCAGTTGGTCTAAGCTTCTTTTGAGCAGCAAAGCTGGTCTCTACCCTTTCCATTCAACTCAATTGATTTGAGAGTGCTTCCCAGCAGTTCTTGTTCCTTAGCAGTTGGGGAATGCAGGGCCTAGAATATCTGCTCAGTTTTGGGGACTTCCTCAAGAGTTTGAACTTTTACCTCCTGATTCTTAAGGAACTTCCTACAAAAAAGGAATGCTTCACCTCTCTAAAGAACACCCCTCCATGCCTTAAATTGCTTCCCTCAAAGACAAAAAGCTTTAATCTCAGAGGGAATTGCTGCACCAAAGCCAAGACACTATGTTGAAATTCTAGAAAAGAAGTGAAAGAAATAGAAAAGAAGGTGAAAGAGAGTAATAAAATGAGTCATAAAATATTTGAGATAAAATAAATGAGGCAAAACCTGACAGAATTAAAGAGAAAGCTATTTCAGGTAAAATTAGCAAGAATTTCAGTTGCTCTTTTGAGTACTCGATGGGACTGTTAGAATCGTTCAGGAAGGGAGCTTGACCAACATTGTGAAAGACTTGGCTATACTGAGAAGTTTAAGGCTTAACATAGGAGTTTGGCCTTCCTAAGACACAGAAAGCATTTTCCTCATGGTCCACAACTGAAGCCAGAGCAAACAACTCAATGAGCAGTAAATTGTTCAATTAGATCCTGGGAGTATAGCTCAATAGCAGAGCTTTGGCATGTTCAAGTCATTGGGTTCTATCCAAAGCACCAAAAATATTTGAAATGACCCAGAATAATATGTAATTCTAAGTATCAGATAATAAGTCACCAGAATTTAGAGAGGAATGTTTAATAAAAGCTACTTGGTATCATGAAGACAGAGCAATCCCAAGGATGAACTCACTGAGGAACATATATATAACAGAGCCTCAGTTCCAGCTGGAGGTTGCAACGTGTTTCTTTAGAAATTTGTAAAAAAAAAAAAAAAAAGAAAGAAAGAAAGAAAAGAAAAGAAAAGCTATATCAGACTCAGAAAAGATGCAGAAATGATCTATTAGCTTGTAAATAACACTATTGTGGTTAGGGTCTGTTATCTTTGAAATTCTGACATTGTCTTAGAGACAGGGCCTTTGAAAGCTAACTTGGCCATGATGAGCTCAGATTAGCAATCTCACAAAAAAGGCCTTTTACAATATTTGACACTTATCATTTTCCATTTTTCCTGAGAATATAGCCAGGCTACCCCTGGGGCCCAAATGCCATTTCTGTAACCTGAGACTTTCAACTTTCAGAATTGTGAGATTAAATTTTTGCTTTTTAGATAATTAGTGTTGTGTGTTCTGTTATAGCAGCACAGAGTGAATTAAGACAAATATTATTCTCATTATCTAATCTGTTTATCTATATCTTCCTATCACATCCTACCTATATACCAATTATTAGTCTGTTATTTATCTGTTTCAAGCATCTATTTCTGTATCAAGCCTATCATTTTTATCTATCTACTCTCCAGGCATCTATCATCTATTATGTTATTTACGATGTATCTGCCACCTATCTTTATATTTATTTTTATCTTCTTACCTATCATTTTCCATCTACCTGTTTATATCATATGTCTATCATCTATTTGTTATTTAGTACTGATTTGCCACCTATTTCTTACTATAGCTTTATCTAACTACATAACATATTCTATTTTACTTATTTATCATCCATCTACAATCTATCTGTCATCTATCTACCATCTATCATCTCTATATCTATTATCTTTTATTTACTATGTATCAGTTATCTAAACATCTTTCTCTATTTTTATCTACATATCTGTAATTTCCTACCTACCTACTATCTTTTGCCTATTAATTTATCTAGTACTAAGTTTAAAATGATAATATAAATGTTTATATAACATATTTATTATGACAGACTATATATCTCTGTAAAAAATTCAAATTCAATGGAACAGCCGGGAGTAAGGAGCTTCCGGTCTCCAACGGTGGTGGGAGACCTCTGCTGGGCAACTAAGGCTCTATAGCCAAATAGCTCTGGGAGAAAGCTAGACTCCCAGGAGGGTGGAAAAGCACATGAGAGGAGGTAAGAGGACTAACACTGCTCAGCGTGATTCACCTGGAATTCTTAGGACACAGGGACTGAAGAGTAGGCTTCCAGTTTCTTTCAGTGGCCAGGGAGCAGATTCTGTGACAAAGGGCTCCATACTCAAATAGTGCCAGGAGAGAGCTGGTATCCCCAGGAGTGCCAACACACCTTCAAGCACAGGCAAAACCATCACTTCTTTTCAAATACACTGGACCAAGAGGGACCCTTGTAGAGCCATAAGGACACAGGAAACAAGATACAGTTGAGGACTAGATCCTTCTAGATCCTGTCTGCACCCAGAGATAACCCTGTACCACAGCTATCCAAACCCAAATTACTCCCAGAGAGAACTGATCTTCAAGGAGTATTGACACCTAGGCTTGCAAGAAAGACAAGTCACAGTCAGATAGAGTAAGATCAGCTAACAACAGAGATAATCAGATGGCAAAAGGCAAGGACAAGAACATAAGGAACAGAAACCAAGGCTACTTGGCATCATCAGAACCCAACTCTCCCAACAGAGCAAGCCTGGGATATCCCAACACATCAGAAAAGCAAGACTCAGACTTAAAATCAAAACACATGATGATGATACAATATTTTAAGAAGGAAATAAATCCCTTAAAAAATTAGAAGAGAACACAAGTAAACAACTAGAAGCCTTAAAGAGGAAAAAAAAAAATCCCTTTAAGAATTACAGGAAAACACAATCAAACGAACAAACGAAATGAATAAAACCATCCAGGAACTAAAAATAGAAATAAAAACAATAAAGAAATCACAAAGGGAGACAAACCTGGAGTTAGAAAACCTAAGAAAGAAATCAGGAAACATAGATGAAAGCATCACCAACAGAATATGAGAGACAGAACAGAGAAACTCAGGTGTGGAAGATACCATAGAAAACATTGACACAGCAGTAAACAAAACAAAACAAACAAACAAATAAACAATGCATGCAAAATGAAAAAAGCTAAGAGGAACATCCCTCCATTGCTGGTGGGATTGCAAGTTGATCTAACTTCTCTGGAAATCAGTTTGGTGGACTCTCAGAAAAATGAACATACTACTACCTGAGGACCCAGCTTTTCCACTCCTGGGCATATACCCAGAAGATGCTCCAACATTTAATAAAGACACATGCTCCACTATGTTCATAGCAGTCATATTTATAATACCCAGAAGCTGGAAACAACCCAGATGTCCCTCCACAGAGGAATGGATACAAAAAATGTGGTACATTTACACAATGGAATACTACTCAGCAGTTAAAAACAATGACTTTATGAAATTCACAGACAAATGGATGAAACTTGAAAATATAATCCTTAACCAGTGGCCAACATCAAACAAGATGGAGAGAAACTCAAAGCAATCCCACTAAAATCAGGGATTAGGCAAGGCTGCCCTCTCTCTCACTATCTATTCAAAATAGTACTACAAGTTCTAGGTAGAGCTATTAGACAACAAAGGGAGGTCAAAGGGATACAAACTGGAAAGGAAGAAATCAAAATATCACTAATTGCAGATGATATGGTGGTATACTTCAGTAACCCAAAAAACTCCACCAGAGATCTGGTACAGCTGATAAATACCTTCAGCAAAGTGGCAGGGTACAAAATTAATTCAAGCAAATCAGTAGCCTTCCTATACTCGAAGGATAAATAGGCTGAGATAGAAATTAGAGAATTCAAACCCTTCACAATTGTCACAAACAATATAAAGTATCTTGGTGTGACTCTAATTAAACAAGTGAAAGATCTGTATGACAAGAACTTCAAGTCTCTGAAGAAAGAAATTGAAGAAGACCTCAGAAGAGAGAAAAATCTCCCATGCTGATGGATTGGTGGGATTAATATAGTTAAAATGGCCATCCTGCCAAAAGCAATCTACAGATTCAATGCAACTCCCCTCAAAATCCCAACTCAATTCTTCATAGACTTAGAAAGCAAAATTCTCAAGTTCATGTGAAATAACAAAAAGCCCAGGATAGCAAAAACTATTTTCAACAAAAAAGGACTTCTGGGGGAATCTGCATCCTTGACCTCAAGCTGTAATACAGAGCAGTAGTGATAAAAACTGAATGGTATTGGTACAGTGACAGACAGGTAGATCAATGGAATAGAACTGAAGACCAAGAAATGAACTTACAAACTTATGGTCACTTGATTTTTGACAAAGGAGCTAAAACTATCTAGTGGAAAAAAACAACATTTTCAACAAAAGGTACTGGTTCAATTGGCGGTCTACATGTAGAAGATTTCGTACTAATCCATTCCTATCTCCCTGTACAAAGCTCAAGTCCATGTGTATCAAGGACCTCCACATAAAACCAGATTCACTGAATCTAATAGAAGAGAAAATGGTGAAAAATCTTGTACACATGGGCAAAGGGTAAAAGTTCCTGAACAGAACACCAACGACTTATGTTCTAAGATCATGAATTGACATATGAGACCTCATTAAATTACAAAGCTTTTGTAAGGCAAATGACAGTATAAATAGGACAAAACGGCAACCTACAGATTGGGAAAAGATCTTTACCAATCTTACGTCTGATAGAGGGCTAATATCATATATATACAAAGAACTCAAGAAGTTAGACTCCAGAGATCCAAATAACCCTAACAAACAATGGGGTAAAGAGCTAAACAGAGAATTCTCAAGTGAGGACATGCAAAGGTCTGAGAAGCACCTAAAGAAATATTCAATATCCTTAGTCAACAGGAAAATGCAATTCAAAACAACCCTGAGATTCCACCTCTCACCAGTCAGAATGGCTAAGGTCAAAAACTCAGGTGACAGCAGATGTTGATGAGGATGTGGAAAAAGAGGAACACTCCTCCACTGCAGGTGGGATTGTAACATGATACAAGCTCTCTGGAAACAGTTTGGCGTACCCTCAGAAAAATGAACATAATACTACCTGAGTACCCAGTTTTTCCACTCCTGGGCATATACCCAGAAGATGCTCCAACATATAATAAAGATACATGCTCCACTATGTTCATAGCAGCCATATTTATAATAGCCAGAAACTAAGAACAACCCAAATGTCCCTCAATAGAGGAATGGATACAGAAATTGTGGTACATTTATACAATGGAGCTATTAAAAACAGTGATTCGACTGAGGTACAGCCAGGAGATAAGAGGCTGTCTGCTTCCACCTGTGGCAAGAGTCCTCTGCCTGGACCACCAGGCCTCCATTGCCAACCAGCACAGGGAGAAAGCCACCCACCACTTGTGTGGAAAGGCCAGTGGAAGGAGGGTTCCAGACGCAGGGATTGAGGAACAGCAAGGGAAGAGAACTGGACTACAAGGAACACTGATACCTGGGCCTGTAGGAAAGACAAGCCACAGTCAGAGAGAGAAAGACCAGCTAACACCAGAGATAACCAGATGGCAAAAGGCAAGGGCAAGAACACAAGGAACAGAAGCCAAGACTACTTGGCTTCATCAGAACCCAGCTCTCACACCACAGTCAGCCCTGGATACCCAAACACACAAGAAAAGGAAGACTGAGACTTAAAATCACTTATCAAGTGGATGATAGAAGACTTTAAGAAGGAAATATATAACTCCCTTAAAGAAATACAGGAGAACACAGGTAAACAACTAGAAAACTTAAAGAGGACACACAGAAATCCCTTAAAAAATTACAGGAAAACATAATCAAATGGGCAGAATTACAGGAAAACACAATCAAACAAATGAACAAAACCATTCAGGAATTAAAAACAGAAATAGAAACAATAAAGAAATCACAAAGGGAGACAACCCTGGTGTTAGAAAATATAGGAAAGAAATCAGGAGTCAGAGATGCAAGCATCACCAACAGAATACAAGAGATGGAAGAGAGAATCTCAGGTGTGGAAGCAACCATAGAAAACAGGGACACAACAGTCAAAGAAAACACAAAATGCAAAAATCTCCTAACCCAGAACATCCAAGATATCCAGGATGCAATGAAAGACAGAACCAGAGGATAATAGGTACAAAGAGAGTGAAGATTCCCAACTTAAAGGTCCAGTAAATTCCTTCAACAAAATTATAGAAGAAAATTTCCCTTACTAAAGAAAGAGATGAACATAAATATACAAGAAGCATAAAGAATGCCAAATAGACCAGACTAGAAAAGAAATTCATCTTGTCACATTATAGTCAAAACACCAAATACACAAAACAAGGAAAGAATATTAAGAGCAGTAAGGGAAAAAGGGCAAGTAACATAAAAAGACAGACCTATCAGAATTACACCAGACATCTCACCAGATGCTATTAAAGCTAGAAGATACTGGGCAGATCTCATACAGACTCTAAGAGAACACAAATGCCAGTCCAGGTTGCTATACCCAGCAAAACTCTCAATAATCATAGATGGTGAAACCAAAATATTCTATGACAAATCCAAATTTGCACAGTACATTTCCACAAACCTAGCCCTACAAAGAATAATGCATGGAAAATGCCATATCAAGGAGGGAAATTACACTCAAGGAAAAGCAAGAAAGTAATCTTTCAACAAACTCAAAAGAAGATAGCCACACAAACAATATAAACAACGTCAAAAATAACAGGAAATAACAATCAGTATTCTTTAATATCTCTTAACATCAATGGTCTCAACTCCCCAATAAAAAGACATAGACTGACAGACTGGATTCATAAATAGGACCCAGCATTTTGCTGCATCCAGGAAACACACCTCTGTGTTAAAGACAAACATTTCCTCAAAGTAAAGGGCTGGAAAACAATTTTCCAGGCAAAAGGCCCCAAGAAACAGGCTGGAGTAGGCATTCTAATATCTGATAAAATTGACTTTCAACAAAAAGTCATTAAAAAGGATAAAGAAGGACACTTCATACTCATCAAAGGAAAATCTACCAAGAAGAACTCTCAATTCTGAACATCTATGCCCTGAAGGCAAGAGTCCCACATTCATAAAAAATACTCTACTAAAGCTCAAAGCATATATTGCACCTCACACAATAATAGTGGGAGACTTGAACACCCCACTAGCAACAATGGACAGATCTTGGAAATATAAACTTAGCAGAGACACAGTGAAACTAACAAATTCTATGAACCAAATGGATTTAACAGATATGTATAGAACATTTCATCCTACATCAAAAAATAAACCATCTCAGCATCTCATGGTACCTTCTCCAAAATTGATCATATAATTGGTCACAAAACAAACCTCAACAGATATAAGAAGATTGAAATAATCCCATGCCTCCTATTAGATCACTACAGATTAAGTTGGTCTTCAATGGCAACAACAACAACACAAAGCCCACATACACATGGAAGCTGAACAATGCACTGCTCAATGATAACATCGTCAAAGAAGAAATAAAGTAGGAAATTAAAGACTTCTTAGAATTTAATGAAAATGAAAGTACAACTTACCCAATCTTATGGGACACAATAAAAACAGTGTTGAGAGGAAAACTCATAGCTCAGATAGCCTCCAAAAAGAAACTGGAGAGAGCATATACGAACAGCCTAACAGCACACCTGAAAGATCTAGAACAAAAAGAAGCTAATACACCCAAGAGGAGTAGAAGGTAGGAAATAATCAAATAAAGGTCTGAAATCAACCAAGTGGAAACTAAAAGAACTATACAAAGAATCAAGAAAACCAGGAGCTGGTTCTTTGAAAAAATCAACAAAATAGATAAACCCTTAGCCAGACTAACCAGAGGGCACATGGACAGTGTACAAATTAATAAAATTAGAGATGAAAATGGAGATATAACAACAGACTCTGAGGAAATGAAAAATATTATCAGATCCCACTACACAAGCCTATATGCAACAAAATTGGAAAATCTGGAGGAAATGGACAAGTTTCTAGACAGATACCAATTACCAAAGTTAAATCAGGATCAGATAAATCATCTAAACAGTCCCATAACCCCTAAAGAAATAGAAGCAGTCATTAAAAGTCTCCCAACCAAAAAAAGCCCAGGACCAGATAGGTTCAGTGCAGAATTCTATCAGACCTTCAAAGAAGACCTAATAGCAATACTCTTCAAGCTATTCCATAAAATAGAAATGGAAGGAACACTACCCATTTCATTCTATGAGGCCACTGTTACACTGATACCAAAACCCCACAAAGACCCAACAATAAAAGACAACTTCAGACCAATTTCCCTTATGAATATCGATGCAAAAATACTTAATAAAATTCTTGCAAACCAAATCCAAGAGCACATCACAACAATCATTCACCATGATCAAGAAGGCTTCATCCCAGGGATGGAAGGATGTTTCAATACCTGGAAATCCATCAATTTGATCCACTATATAAACAAACTCAAAGAAAAAAAACCACATGGTCATTTCATTAGATGCTGAAAAAGCATTTGACAAAGTTCAACATCCCTTCATGATAAAGTCTTGGAAAGATCAGGAATTCATAGAGCATACCTAAACATAGTAAAAGCAATATACAGCAAACCAGTAGCCAACTTCAAACTAAATGGAGAGAAACTTGAAGCAATCCCACTAAAATCAGGGACTAGACAAGGATGCCCTCTCTCTCCCTATCTATTCAATATAGTACTTGAAGTTCTAGCTAAAGCAATCAGACAACAAAAGGAGATCAAAGGGATACAAATTGGAAAGGAAGAAATCAAAATAGAACTGTTTGCAGATCGTATATTTAAGTGACCTGAAAAACTCAACCAGAGATCTGCTACAGCTGATAAACAACTTCAGCAAAGTGGCTGGATACAAAATTAATTCAAGCAAATCAGTAACCTTCCTATACTCTAAAGATAAACAAGCAGAGAAAGAAATTAGGGAAATAACACCCTTCACAATTGTCACAAACAATATAAAATATCTTGGTTTGACTCTAACCAAACAAGTGAAAGATCAAGATGACAAGAACTTCAAGTCTCTGAAGAAAGAAATTGAAGAAGAACTCAGAAGATGGAAAGATCTCCCATGCTCATGGATTGGCAGGATTAATATAGTTAAAATGGCCATCCTGCTGAATGTAATCTACAGATTCAATGAAATCGCCATCAAAATCCCAACTCAATTCTTCATAGACTTAGAAAGAGCAATTGTCAAATTCATATGGAATAACAAAAAACCCAGGATAGCAAAAACTATTCTCTACAATAAAAGGACTTCTGGGGGAATCAACCTCCCTGTCATCAAGCTGTACTACAGAGCAGTAGTGATAAAAACTGCATGGTATTGATACAGTGACAGGCAGGTAGATCAATGGAATAGAATCGAAGATCCAGAATTGAACCCACACACTTACAGTCACTTGCTCTGTGACAAAGGAACTAAAACTATACAGTGGAAAAAAGACAGCATCTTCAACAAATGGTGCTGGTTCAACTGGCGGTCTACATGTAGAATAATGCAAATTGATCCATTCGTATCTGCCTGTGCAAAGCTAAAGTCTAAGTGGATCAAGGACCTACCCATAAAATCATATACACTGAATCTAATAGAAGAGAAATTGAGGTAAAATCTAGGACACATGGGCACAGGGGAAAAGTTCTTGAACAGAATACCAATGGCTTGTGCTCTAAGATCAAGAATCAACAGATGGGACCTCATAAAATTACAAAGCTTCTGTAAGGCAAGGGACACTGTAAATAGGACAAAATGGCAACCTAAAGATTGGGAAAAGATCTTAACCAATCCTACATCAAATGGTGGTCTAATATCCAATGTATACAAAGAACTCAAGAAGCTATACTCCAGAGATCCAAATAACCCTATCAAAAAATGGAGAAGAGAGCTAAAAAGAGAATTCTCTTCTGAGGAAACTCGAATGGCTGAGAAGCACCTAAAGATTTCTTCATCCTTAGTCATCAGGGAAATGCAAATCAAAACAACCCTGAGATTTCACCTCACACCAGTCAGAATGGCTAAGATCAAAAACTCAGGTGATAGCAGATGTTGGCGAGGATGTGGAGAAAGAGGAACATTTCTCCACTGCTGGTGGGAATGCAAGTTGATACAACCTCTCTGGAAATCAGTTTGGTGGACCCTCAGCAAAATGAACATAATACTACCTGAGGACCCAGCTATTCCACTCCTGGGCATACACCCAGAAGATGCTCCAACATGTAGTAAAGACATATGTTCCACTATGTTCATAGCAGCCATATTTATAATAGCCAGAAACTGGAATCAACCCAGATATCCCTCCACACAGGAATGGATACAGAAATTGTGGTGTATTTACACAATGGGATACTACTAAGCAATTAAAAACAATGACTTCATGAAATTTGCAGACAAATGGATGGATCTTGAAAATATCTTCCTGAGCGAGGTAACGCAGTCACAAAAGAATGAACATGATATGTACTCACTGTTAAGTGGTTATTAGCCCACAAGTTCGAAATACCTAAGAGTCACTTCACAGCAACAGTAGGGCAGAGTGGGAGTTCCCAGATGGAGTCCTAGGAGAAGGGACTGAAGGAGCTGAGGGAGTTTGCATCCCCAGAAAGGCAGCAACAGTGGCAACTGGCCTGACCCCCTGATACTCCTGGAGACTGATCCACCAACCAAAAAATACACATGGAGTGACTCATGGTGCTGGCCACATATGCGTCAGAGGAGGATCTTGTTATGCATCAGGGGGAAGAGAGGCCCTTGGGCCTGAGGGTATTAGATCCCCCAGTACAGGAGAATGCCAAGGAGGGAAGATGAGAGTGGGTGAGTGGGTGGGTTAGGGAATACTCCAATAGTGGTAGGGGAGGGGGGAGGGCATAGGAAGGTTCCAAAGGGGAGATCTGGAAAGGGGAAAAATTTGAGATGTAAATAAAGTAGAAAAAAAAACAGTTGACTTCATGAAATTCTTAGGCAAATGGATGGACATTGTAAATATCATACTGAGTTCCATAATTCAGTCACAAAAGAATGAACGTGGTATGTACTCACTGTTAAGTGGTTATTAGCCCAAAAGTTCGGAATACCCAAGAGTCACTTCATAGCAACCATTGGGCTGAGAGTGAGATCCCAGATGGACACTATGGAGACGGGACTGAAGGAACTGAGGGAGTTGGTAGTCCCATGGAGAGAGCAACTTTTTACACTGGCCTGCCCTCCCGATTCTCCTGAAGACTGGACCAAAGAATACACATGGAGGGACTCGTGGTATTGGCCACAAATGTGGCAGAGGAGGGTCTTGTTGGACATCAGGGGGAGTAGAGTCCTTTGGGCCTGAGGATGTTAGATTCCACAGTATAGGAGAATGCCAAGGAGGAAAGATGAGGGTGTGTGGGTGGGTGGGTTCAGGAATAACCCCATAGAGGCTGGGGGAGAGGGGAGGGAATAGGGAGGTTCCAAAAGGGAGATCTGGAAAGGGGAAAACATTTGAAATGTAAATATAGTATAAAAAAATCTATAAAAAGAAAAAATATAAATTTTAGTATACAGATATATTAGAGTGTGTTCTGTAATTGAAATGTAACTAAATTAGAACTAAATAATCATATATATGTTTATATATGTGTGTGTATATATATGTATATGTATATATGTATAAAATCCATATTCCCCAAAGAAATCATAGGAGAAATCAGAAAAATATACCAAACTTAGAATAATGAAAGTATGAGTCTGCTTCTTCTCTAAACATTAGAAATGGAAGAACCAATTAACCCAGAATAAATGCTAAAAGAAAAAAATCTCACAAAAATGAAGATCAGGGAAAAAAAAGTTTTAAAAATTGACAGTCAACGAAGTAAAATAAAACTAGATAATTTTAAATGAATGCTTAATCAACAAACAAGCCAAGCCAGATTAATTTAAATATGGAAAGTTAAAATATAGCTATATTGAAATTATTGTGAAATTAATAAATACTTAAAACAATCAGGACATTTATTGCAGAAGCTTACAGCATTAATTTCAAAACAACGTTTGAGTCCCTTTGTGTTTCTGTGACAAATCCTCCTGAGCAAAAGACATTTATAGTAGGATTGGGTTTACTTGGATTTACTTCCAGGTCACAGTTTATAATTGAGGGAAGTAGGGGCGAAAACCACAGCAGGAATCATGGAGACAGGGAGTACATTGATTAGTGGCCCCTTGATTGTCCCACTCCCTAGCTAATACTCAGCTAACAGGCCAATATGATATAAACCTGTAGCTTTCAACCTGTGGGTTGCAGCTCCTTTGGGAATCGTTAAACAACCCTTTCACAGGAGTCACCTAAGCCCATCAGAAAACACAGAAATTTACATTAAAATTCATAGCAGAAGCAAAATTAATTATGAAAATAAAAACAAAAATATTTTTATAGTTGGGATCACCACAACATGAGGAACTAGAGTAAGGTGTCACAGCATTAGAAAGGATGAGACTCACTGATCTAGGCAATTCCTCAGTTAAGGCTTTCCTCTTAGGTAACTCTAAACTATTTTCAATTGACAGTTGAAGATAATTAGGACAAATAAATAAAATTAAAACAAAAATAAAAGAATATTAAGGACAAAGGGTTTATCATTATAAATACTGGAGTTAAGGTTTGTTATAAACAATTTTCTCCCTGTTAAATGTGGCCATTTAAATGAGAGGAGCAAATTTCTTGAAAGATGGAGTTTAGCATAAACTGGCAGCAGAAAAAGAAAGACACATCACTCATCTTATAATCTATTAAAAAAGTCAAATTTACAATTAAATGTTTTCTTCATGAATGAATTTGTCAGAAATAAGTATATGAAAAGCTCCAACTACCATGGCTACCACCATATTTACTATATTTATCATGTCTGGTGTGTGTGTGGGTTGACTCTGAAGCCTTGTTGATATTAAATACAGGTTCTACAGCTAATCCATTCTGAATCTTATTTAATGATGGAGGAACTCAAATCTTCTGCTGAATTCCTAAGTGAATATCCAACTAAATCACAGAATGGCTCCACCTTTGTTCTTTCTTCATTCTTTCTTCTGGAGGCTGTAATCTATTGGCAGAGAGTTATAGTTACATCAACAGCAGAAGAGCAAGAAGACATGAAGCAGTGACATACTCCAAAGCCAGGTAAGTTAGCAAAAGGTGCAGTAGAAGCACTACTATGGATACCAGGCCCGGTGTATGGTTTAGATGCGGCTTCCTGAATGTCAGGGCTATATGTGAAAGATATGTTAATCTTGCTCACTGCTTGCTAGTGCATTGTTCTTGTTGCCATGACTTGACTTTTGGCCCAGGATAAGACATTTGCTGGTTGAATGTGGCTACTCACCACCCATGTAATGCATATTAGCTAAGCACAGGGGACAGAAGGGTGGAAAGTGCATAGACTTCGCCACTAGAATTTAACATCTTCCATGAAATCACAGGGGCTCTCTTATTTCCAACAAAATATGATGTAATAATTCATACTTTTAAAACTTGCTTACCAAGCAACATACAAACTGGATATAACATCTGGCACAAATAATATTGTTTCTACAAAAGATTGCTTGTATGTGTGAACTGTCTGCTCCTTCAGAAACCCAAATTTGAGTATCTGTTTCTAATTTTACCTGCTGTAGCCCATGTAAACTACTGCCCAGGGCTTTTCCCTTAAAGGTAAGGGCAGCAGAGAAAATTCCCAATACGAGATACTTCTTGTTCTGAGTTATCCAAGAGATATCTAAGAGACAGTGCTCTGGGCCATCCCTGTTATGACACCAAGAACACCATCAGTGTCTTGGGGAAAGAATATTCATTGAAGATACCCTCTCCAAAATTACTTCTAATATAGTGTATTAGATAGGGTTTCCATTGCTGTAAAGAGACACCATGTCCAAGACAACTCTTATAAAGGACAACATTTAATTGGAGCTGGATTACAGGTACTGAGGTTCAGTCCATTATCATCATGGCAGGAAGCATGGCAGTCATAGCACTGGAGGAACTGAAAATTCTACATCTCTATCTGAAGACCAACAGAAGAAGACTGGCTACCAGAAAGCTAGGAGAAGAGTCTCAAAGCCCACCCTCACATTGACACACTTCCTCCAACAAGGCCACATCTACTCTAGCAAGGCAACACATCTTAATAATGCCACTCTCTGGGCCAAGCATATTCAAACCATCACAGTAGGAAATAGGGAAATACAGTAGAGCTACTTAAGCTAGCTCACGAGATCTGGTAGTCAGTGCCTCTACAGCACTCTAATCCTCAATATTTCCATCTATGGAGATATGGGTAGAGAAAAATCTCGTAAAGTATTTCATATAAAACATGCTTTAAATTGCTATTTATTTCTTAAACAGAGTCATATGTGATCCAGCCTGGTTACCCTTGCTAGGTAGAGGATGACTCTCAATGCTGGATTGCAGCTTTGTACTCTTTGCCTAATTTTGAAAATACTGTTTAGATATACAAATGGAAACAATTACCATTAAAAGTTGGGGGGAAAACAGTCCAAATCAAAAGCTAGAGTGAAGAAAAATGATGAGAAAAGAAAGAATGTTTATTACCATAAATTTTTATTGCTATGAAGTCTTTACATTCTGCATGTACAACCAATATGTAAAAATGGTTTTATCTTAGCTGATTCCATTAGTGAAATAAACATTATATTTTAGTAAAATAAAGGTTCCTTAGTCTTCATTTTGAATCAATACAAAAAATCATATTTTGTGCCAACATAATTCTCACCTACAGAGCTAATAATTCATTACTGGATGGATATACAGACATAGGAGTTACAGAAAGATGATAGATTGATAGTAAAAACATTACTATAGGAAAGAGGGAGTTTAGCTACATGCAGCACTGTAATATAAACACAATTTTTACTCAAATCTTAACAGTTGGTTTATACTGGTTCCAATTTAGAAGTTCTGCTCTGACTTTCACACCACATATACTTTATATTTTACACTCACAGTGAAACTACAGATTTAGAAAAAAATGTTTTAAGTGATAATAGTGCTCCTTCAAACTTCGAGACAGCTGATGTAAGAAGCTGCAAGGTACAGATGCCCAATATGCATTTTAAACTAATTATTGTCTGTCTTTTGTCTCAATAGGCAACAAAATCAAGAAGGCTGAGGCAAGAATTTTGTTTTAGGTTAATGCCTTATAAGTATATTATTTCTGATGGTGTGTGCACAGAATGTTAAGTTCCATAGAACTTGAACTTCTTCATTTAGTATTTGGAACTGTGAGAGCTTACAGATGTCTATGTTTTATTAAATCATTTGTACAAATCATCATTATGTATTTCTACTTTTTAAGAGGATTGCCTTACAATTTCCATTGCTGTGAGGAGACTTCATGATCACAGCATCTCTTATAAAGGACAACATTTAATCAGTGTTGGCTTACAATTTCAGAGGTTTAGTCTATTATCATCATGGTGGAAAGTATAGTAGCATGCAAACAAACATAATGCTGTAGAAGGAATTCTGAGAATTCTACATCCAAAGGCAGCCACTAGGAGACTGGCTTCTACACTGAGTGGAGCTTGAGCATAGGAGACTTCAACGCCTGTCCCTACAATGACACACTTCCTCCCCGAAGAAAACACTTAAAAATAGTACCACTTCTGGGGCCAAGCATTCAAACACATGAATCTATTGGAAGACATACCTACTCAAATGACTACAAGGGGAATATACTCTTAAACTCATCATATATGTTTAATTACAGAATTCTTTACAATAACATTTTATAAGATTATGATTCCAAAGATTAATAAAAGGGTATCTCTCTCCAGCTGGTTACTGGCATTAAATGTCAGGGGGAAAGGAACTTCAGAAGAAGCAAGAATTTAACACAACTCTAAGGAAGAGATAGAAATCAGTTCTACAGGGCTGCAGCACAAGGAAGCAGGAGATACATGGCAAGCCGGTGCTTTCACAAAAGTAGAGAAGTTATGATGGGAATTGAAGGCTGATAATGGCAATGCTTGGCTCTAGAGAGCTCAAGGTCATAAAAGGAAGCAAATTGTGTACATTTTTTCTTCTTTGTTAAAGTCTCAGGAAGATTTCTTTCCAAAAATGACATTGGAAGTTGGCTATTGTAGCTTGGATGACTAGCTCTGACTTCCTGCTACCTTGTGTTATTTTTGGTCCGAGCAGAGGCCATCAAAGGAGAAGCATGGCTTCAAGACTGCTGCCATAAGCCTACATAGACTAAGTATGCAGAGTCAGGATGGCTGCCCAAAGCCATGTGTCTCAAGATTTTCACATACATTCAGTCAGGATCCCACCACTAAGCAAGAAGTCTGAGTGAACTTTGTGCATCTGCATTTCTAAGACATTTCAATACACTATAAGTATGGACCTACACATAGAGGGAGATGTTTTAAAGCATCTTTTAATCCCCAACTTTCCATTTTATTTCACTCAGGGAGATTCTAAACCCACCCAGTTACATGGAGGTTCTAAGTCACTGTCATGATCTCTCTCTGTCTCTCTGTCTCTCTGTTTCTCTCTCTCTCTCTCTCTGTCTTTCTCTTTGTGTTTCTGTCTCTGTCTAAATATATGTTTATGTATTTATTTTTTAATTTTTAAATTATATTAATTAACATTACCTATTTTATACATCTCATTTTTCATATGATATATTTTGATTGTATTCTTTCCCTCCCACAACTCAGTCACCCCTTTACCCACCTAACTTTGCTCTCTCTACAAAAAAGAAAGTTAAAACAAGCAGCAATAAACACACACACACACACACACACACACACACAAAACAAAACAAAAACAATGGAGACTATTTTTTGTTGGCCAACTCTTCCTGAGTAGTGTGGTTGATATATCCAGTGACATTTCAGTAGAAAAAACTGATTTTCCCTTTCCTAGCAGCTATTAATTGCAAATAACTTCTTTGCTAGGCGTGAGACTTTGTGCTTCCTCTTCTCTCTGCTGGGATTTTGTCTGATTTGAACTTATATAAAACTTGTGCATGCTGTCATAGTTTTTGTGAGTTTATATGTGCATGACACCTGTTGTGTCTAAAAGATAGTATTTCCTTGGAGTCATCTTTAGGCTTTCAGTCTGTCTGCTTCTTTTTCTAAATAGATCCCTGAACCTTAGGGGAATGGATTTGATAAAGACATTCAATTTAGAAATAACTTCTCCAAAGTCTCTCACTTTCTGCACATAATTTCATTGGGAGTTTCTGTGTCAATTACCATCTATTACAAGACAATCTTCTCTAATGAGAAATGAGCAATTTACTGTCTATGGCTATAAACATATGCTAGTAAGAGTATTTTTATTGCTATATTATCAGAATAGTAGTAATAGTTTTTCTCTTATGAATGATTGTCTACTTTGTCATTGGTTCTTGGCTACTTTAGCAGTTTCACATATAGGTTCCACCTTATGGAGTGGTCCTCAAATTCAATTTTTTTTAAAAAAGTGGTTGGTTACTCCTATAACATTTGCACCACTATTATAGTAGAGCATCAGTTAATAGAAATGAGTTTTTAGTTGCGCACCAGCTTAATTTATTTATTTTTATTGTATTTGATGATATAAGTCAGTGATATATATAGCGATAGGGCCTTGCCATCAGGTTGTAAAGAACATCTAATAGCCTTGACTTTACCCTATGATATTTGTAGAGACTATGAGACCCCATTGGTAAAAACTCAACATGATACAAATCATTATGAGCACTGGAGATCCTATTTGGTGACATAAGTTATCTAATTGGGGAATTGTAAGACCCACTATAAGGTGACACTAACTTTCATATATATATGAGAATATATTTTGAGTGCATACATACATACATATATACACGCATGCATACATACATGCATTCATACATATATTAATGGTTTATAATTTGTAAAGATTTTTCCCATTCCATCAGATTCCATTTTGCTTAAATGATGGTATCTACTGTTGTACAGAAGCCTTTCAACTTCATGAACTCTCACTCATTAATTTTTGATCTTAGTGCCCTTTCTATTGGTGTTCTCTTTAAAACTGTTTCTTTGTGAAGATGTCTGGTCTTTTCTTTCTTGAAAGACTATTTTCTTTGATTGCTGTTGACCATTCTGGCTCCTAGCCAAATGTGGTATCTGGGACATCCTTGGTTGAATGTAGTTCTGAGGATAGGCAGGAATTCAATGGAGATGGGTTATAAAGAGGGGCTTAAAGGAGTAGTCAGAGAAAACTAGGGGAGCCTTGTGTCCTGAATCTGCAATAAGAAGCCAAGTCCCGAGTAGAAAGATAAGGATTTTGAGAAGGGACTCAGGCAGTCAGAAACACACAGATATAAGAGTAGCCTGGAAAGATCAGAATGGATGAGGATAAGGAGGTAGACTACCTAAGTACCAGCCAAGTGCTGTGATTGTGGAATCTCTGGTAGAGAGCTGTTTTGGAGGTTTTCAGGGAATCACAAAGTAAAGAAGATGGGCTAGAAAGAAAGTCTTAAATGGAGCATTGGGGAAGAACTAGGGGCACCATGGATCTGCACCAAGAGGCAGATTCCCAGTAAGATAGAGGTGAGCTGAGAGGAGGGCCTCAGACTGGCAGGCGGCTGTAGATCTAAGAGTAAGACTGAAGACACCAGAATATAGGATGGGGAAGGGGATGAATGTCTCGTACATGAGTTCCAGCCAGGGGTGGCAGCTGAGGGTCCCTGGTAGAGAGCTGTTCTGCAGGTAGCTGAGGAGCCACAAAGGAATAGAAATGAGCTAGAGAGAATACTGGAAAATGTTGTGAGGAAGAATTTCCAAATAATGCCTTTTTATCATATTCTTACACCTCACCCAATTTCTCACAGATCCATACAAAATGTTTTGATCATATTCAGTCCCCTTACTCTACTAGATATATTCCTCCCTAATTAATAATCCTTGTGTTCTTTACCCCTCTATCAAGCTCAATTTATGCTTAAATACTCTTGGATGTGTAGCCTTCTGGTGGAGCATAGTAGACTTAATAAGAAGTAACATTTTTTTGGTACTTTATTTACATTTCAAATGTTTTTCCCTTTCCAGGTCTCCCATTTGGAAACCCCTTATCCCATCCCCCAACCCCCTGCTTCTATGAGGGTATTCCCCCACCCACCCACTCACTTCCATCTTCCCTCCCTGGCATTCCCCTATACTGGAGCATCTAACACCCTCAGGCCAAAGGGCCTATCCTCCCATTGATGGTCAACAGGTCCTCTTCTACAACATATGTGTCCAGCACCATGGGTCCCTCTATGAGTATTCTTTGGTTGGTGATCCAGTCTCTGGGAGCATCAAGGACTCAGGACAGTTGACACTGTTGCTCCCTCCCTGGGGCTGCAAACTCCCTCAGCTCCTTCAGTCCCTTCTCCAACTCCTCCTTCTTACACTCAGCCATGTGGTTGCTGTAAAATGACAATTGGGTATTCCAAACTTTTGGAATAATAACCGCTTATCAGTGAGTACATACCATGTTCATTCTTTTGTGACTGTATTACCTCACTCAGGATGATATTTTCAAGTTCCATCCATTTGCCTAAGAATTTGATGAAGTCATTGATTTTAATAGCTGATTAGTATTCCATTGTGTAAATATACCACATTTTCTGTATCCATTCTTATCTTGAGGGATATCTGGGTTGTTTTCAGTTTCTGGCTATGATAAATATGGATGCTATGAACATAGTGGAGCATGTGTCTTTATTACATGATGGAGAATCTTCTGGGTATATGCCCAGGAGTGGAATAGCTGGTCCTCTGGTAGTATTATGTTCATTTTCCTGAGGGTTTGCCAAACTGATTTCCAGAGAGGTTGCATAAGCTTGCATTCCCACCAGCAATGGAGGAGTGTTCCTCTTTCTCCACATCCTCACCAACATCTGCTGTCACCTGAGTTTTTGATATTAGCCATTCTGACTTTTGTAAGGTGGAATCTCAGGGTTGTTTTGATGGGCATTTCCTTGATGACTAAGGATGTTGAACAATTCTTCAGGTGCTTCCTCAGTTGAGAATTCTCCATTTAGCTCTGTTCCCATTTTTTGATAGGGTTATTTGGATCTCTGGAGTCTAGCTTCTTGAGTTCTTTGTATACATTGGATATTAGCCCTCTATCAGATGTAGGATTGGTAAAGATCTTTTCCCAATCTGTAGGTTGCAGTTTTGTCCTAGTTACAGTGTCCTTTGCCTTACAGAAGCTTTCTAATTTGATGAGGTCCCATTTGTCGATTTTTGATCTTAGAGCCCAAGCCATTGGTGTTCTGCTCAGGAACATTTCCCCTGTACCTATGTGTTCGAGGCTTTTCCCCAGTTTCTCTTCTATTAGATTCAGTGTATCTGGTATTATGGGGAGGTCCTTGATCCACTTGGACTTGAGCTTTGTACAGGGAGATAGGAATGGATCAATTTGCAATCTTCTACATGTAGACCACCAGTTGAACCAGCACAATTTGTTGAAAATGCTGTCTTTTTCCCATTGGATGGTTTTACCTCCTTTGTCAAAAATCAAGTGACCATAAGCATGTGGGTTCATTCCTGGGTCTTCAATTCTATTCCATTGATCTACCTGCCTGTCACTGTACCAATACCATGTAGTTTTTATCACTACTGCTCTGTAGTACAGCTTTAGGTCAGGGATGCTGATTCACTCAGAAGTCCTTTTATTGTTGAGAATAGTTTTTGCTATACTGAGTTTTTTGTTATTCCACATGAACTTGAGAAGTGCGCTGTCTAAGTCCATGAAGAATTGAGTTGGAATTATGATAGGGATTGCATTAAATCTGTAGATTGCTTTTGGCAGGATGTCCATTTTAACCATATTAATCCTGCCAATCTGTGAGCATGGGAGATCGTTCCATCTTCTGAGGTCTTCTTTCTTCAGAGACTTGAAGTTCTTGTCATACAGATATTTCACTTGTTTGGTTAGAGTCACATCAAGATACTTTATATTGTTTGTGACAATTGTGAAGGGTGTCATTTCCCTAATTTCTTTCTCAGCCTATTTATCCTTTGAGTATAGGAAGGCTACTGATTTGCTTGAGTTAATTTTGTATCAGCCCACTTTGCTGAAGGTATATATCATATCTCTGTTGTAGCAGATATCTGGTGGAGTTTTTTGGGTCACTTAAGTATACCATTATCCCCTTGACCTCCTTATATTGTCCAATTGCTCTTGCTAGTAGTTCCAGAACTACACTGAATAGCTAGGGAGAGAAATGGCAGACTAGTCTAGTCCCTGAATTTAGTGGGATTGCTTTGAGTTTCTCTCTATTTAGTTTGAAGTAAGCCACTGGTTTGTTGTATATTGCTTTTACTATGTTTAGGTGTGCTTCTTGAATTCCTGATCTTTCCAAGACCTTTATCATGAAGGGATGTTGAATTTTGTCAAATGCTTTTTCAGCATCTAATAAAATGACCATGTGGTTGTTTTTCTTTGAGTTTGATTATGTAGTGGATTACATTGATGGATTTCTGGGTATTGAACCATCCCTGCATCCTTGGGATGAAGCCTACTTGATCATGGTGAATGATCTTTTTGATGTATTCTCGGATTCAGTTTGCCAGAATTTTATTGAGTAATTTTGCATTAATATTCATAAGGGAAATTAGTCTGAAGTTTTCTTTTATTGTTGGGTCTTTGTGAGGTTTTGGTATCAGAGTAACTGTGGCCTCATAGAATGAATTGGGTAGTGGTCCTTCTTTTTCTATTTTGTGGAATAGATTGCAGAGTATTGGTATTATGTCTTCTTGAAGGTCTGAAAGAATTCTGCCCTTGACCCATCTGGTCCTGGGCTTAATTTTTTGGTTGGCAGACATTGAATGACTGCTTCTATTTCTTTATGGGTTGTGGGACTGTTTAGATGGTTTATCTGATCCTCACTTAAATTTGGTATTTGGTATCTGTCTAGAAACTTGTCCATTTCATCCAGATTTTCCAATTTTGTTGCATATAGGCTTTTGTAGTAGAATCTGATGATTTTTTGTATTTCCTCAGAATCTCTTGTTATATCTCCCTTTTCATTTCTAATTTTGTTAGTCTGGATACTGTCTCTGTGCCCTCTGGTTAGTCTGGCTAAGGGCTTATGTATCTTGTTTTTCTGAAAGAACCAGCTCCTGGTTTTGTGATTCTTTGTATAATTCTTTTAGTTTCCACTTGGTTGATTTCAGCCCTTAAATTGATTATTTCCTGCTTTCTATTCCTCTTGGGTGTATTAGCTTTTGTTTGTTCTAGGGCTTTCAGGTGTTCTGTTAAGCTGCTAGTATAGGCTCTCTCCAGTTTCTTTATGGAGGCATTCAGAGTTATAGGTTTTCCTCTTAATACTGCACTCATTGTGTCCCATAGGTTTGGGGATGTTCTATTTTCATTTTCATTAAATTCTAAGAAGTCTTTAATTTCTTTCTTTATTTCATCCTTGACCAAGTTATCATTGAGTAGAGCGTTGTTCAGCTTCCATGTGTATGTGGGCTTTCTGTTGTTGTTGTTGATGTTGCAATTGAAGACCAGCCTTATTCCATAGTGATCAGATAGGAGGCATGGGATTATCTCAATCTTTTTATATCCGTTGAAGCTTTTTTTCTGACCAGGTAGTCATATGATCATTTTGGAGAAGGTACCATAAGGTGCTGAGAAGAAGATATATTCTTTTGGTTTAGCATGAAATGTTCTATAGATATCTGTTAAATCCATTTGGTTTGTAACATCAGCTAGTTTCACTGTGTCTCTGTTTAGTTTGTGTTTCCAACATCTGTCCAGTGATGATATTGGGGTGTTGAAGTTTCCCATTATTATGTGTGAGGTGCAATGTGTGCTTTGATCTTTAGTAATGTTTCTTATATGAATGTGGGAGCCCTTGCATTCGAGGCATAGATGTTCAGAATTAAGAGTTCTTCTTGGTAGATTTTACCTTTGATGGGTATGAAGTGTCCTTTATTTTGTTTTTGATGACTTTTGGTTGAAAGTCAATTTTATCCTATTAGAATCACTACTCCAGCCTGTTTCTTAGGGCCATTTGTCTGGAAATTTTGTTTCCAGCCCTTTACTCTGAGGTAGTGTTTGTCTTTCACACGGCAGTGTGTTTCTTGGATGCAGCAAAATGCAGGTTCCTGTTTATGGATCCAGTCTGTCAGTCTGTGTCTTTTTATAGTGAAATTTAGTCCACTGATGTTAAGAGATATTAAAGAATAGTGATTGTTGCTTTCTGTTATTTTTAATGTTATTTTTATGGTTATGTGTATCTTCTTTTGAGGTTTTTGAAAGATTACTCTCTTGCTTTTTCTTGGGTGTAGTTTCCCTCCTTGAGTTGGTGTTTTCCATCTATTATTCTTTGTTGGGCTTGGTTTGTGGAAGCATACTTTGCAAATTTGGATTCGTCATAGAATATTTTGGTTTCACCATTTATGATTCTTGAGAGTTTTGCTGGGTATAGCAGCCTGGGCTAGCATTTGTGTTCTCTTAGAGTCTGTATGAGATCTGTCCAGGATCTTCTAGCTTTCATAGTCTCTGGTGAGAAGTCTGGTGTAATTCTGATAGATCTGCCTTTGTATGTTACTTGTCCAATTTCCCTTACTGCTCTTAATATTCTTTCCTTATTTTGTGTAATTGGTGTTTTGACTACAATGAGATGGGAGGATTTTCTTTTCTGGTTCAGTCTATTTGATGTACTGTAGGCTACTTGTATATGTATGTTCATCATACATCTCTTTCTTTAGGTTAGTAAAGTATTCTTTTATAATTTTGTTGAAGATATTTACTGGTCCTTTGAGTTGGGAATCTTCACTCTCTTCTATACCTATTATCCTCATGTTCTTCCTTCTCATTTTATCCTGGATATCCTGAATGTTTTGGATTAGGAGCTTTTTGCATTTTGCGTTTTCTTTGAATGATGTGTCAATGTTATCTAAGGTGTTTTCTGCACCTGAGATTCTCTCTTCCATCTCTTGTATTCTGTTGGTGATGCTTACATGTATGACTCCTGATTTCTTTCCTAGGTTTTTTAACTCCAGGATTGTCTACCTTTGTGATTTCTTTATTGCTTCTATTTCTGTTTTTAGTTCCTGGATGGTTTTGGTCATTTCCTTATCTGTTTGATTGTGTTTTCATGTAATTCTTTAAGAGATTTTTAGGTCTTCTATTTAAGGGCTTCTAGTTGTTTACCTGTGTTCACTTGTATTTCTTTAAGGGTGTTATTTATTTCCTTTTTAAAATCTTCTATCATCTTCAGGAGGTGTGACTTTAAATTTATGTCTTCCTTTTCAGGTGTGTTGCATTATCCAGGCCTTGCTGTGGTGTGAGAGCTGCATTCTGATGATGCCAATTAGCCTTGCTTTCTGTTCCTTGTGTTCTTGTCCTCTTTTCACCATCTGGTTATCTCTGGTGTTAGCTGGTCTTACTCTCTCTGACTGTGGCTTGTCTTTCCTGCAAGCTTAGGTGTCAATACTCCTTGAAGACCAGTTCTTTCTGACAGGAATTTGGGGTTTGGAGAGCTTTGGTACATGGTCAGCTCTAGGATACAGACAGAAACAAGAAGAATCTTGTCCCCAGCTGTTCCTTCGTTCCTATGTCCTGATGGCTCTGCAAGGGCCCCTCTTGGTCCAAGTGAATTTAAAAAGAAGTGATGGTCTTTCCTGTGCATGAAGGTGTATCAGCACTTCTGGTATACCAGGTCTCTCCTGGCACTATTTGAGTATGGAGCCCTGTGTCACATGATCTGCTCTCCAGCTACCAAAAGAAAGCAGAAGCCATCTCCTCAGTCCCTGTGTCCTGGGTATTCCAGGTGGGTCACTCTGAGCAGATGGGCTTGCCCACACTCTTGGGAGGCTGTCTTTCTCTCAGTGTCATTTGACTACAGAGTCCTGGTGGCCCAGGCAGAGGCTGCCCACCACAGCTGGAAACCAGAAGTCCAAAGTCATTGTTTTTAATAGCTGTAGATGTACCCAAATTCTGTATCCACTCCTCTGTTGAGGGACTTCTGGGTTCTTTCCAGCTTCTATCTATTATAAATATGGCTGCTATGAACATAGTGGACATGTATCCTTATTACATGTTGGGTATCTTCTGGGTATAAGCCCAGTAGTTGTATAGCTAGGTCCTCAGGTAGTATTATGTCCATTTTTCTGAGGGTGTGCCAAACTGATTTCCAGAGTGGTTTTACCAGCTTGCAATCTCACAGGCAATGGAGGAGGGTTCTGCTTTCTCCACATCCTCTTCAGCATCTGCTGTCACCAGAGTTTTTGATCTTAGCTATTTTGACTGGTATGAGATAAAATCTCATGGTTGTTTTGATTTACATTTCCCTGATGACTAAGGATGTTCAATATTTCTTTAGGTGCTTCTCATTCCTTTGGGTATCCTTAGTTGAGAATTCTTTGTTTAGCTCTGTTCCCCATTTTTTGGTAGGGGTATT
The DNA here is from genome assembly GCA_019843965.1 of Rhynchomys soricoides. Classification (NCBI taxonomy): domain Eukaryota; kingdom Metazoa; phylum Chordata; class Mammalia; order Rodentia; family Muridae; genus Rhynchomys; species Rhynchomys soricoides. The sequence continues at coordinate 1,699,655 of JADRCH010000367.1, read as the reverse complement.
TTGTTCTCTAGATTCTAACTTGTATATAATGAATATTAGCCCTCTATTAGACACAGGATTGGTAAAAATCTTTTCCCAATCTGTTGGCTGCTGTTTTGTCCTATTGACAGTGTCCTTTGCTTTATATAATCTTTGCAATTTCATGAGGTCCCATTTATCGATTTTTGATCTTAGAGCATAAGCCATTGGTGTTCTGTTCAGGAACTTTTCCCCTATGCCCATGTGTTTGAGAATTTTCCCCACTTTTTCTTCTATTAGATTCAATGTATCTGATTTTAGGTGGAGGTCCATGATCCACTTGGACTTGAGCTTTGTACAGGGAGATAGAAATGAAACAATTTTCATTCTTTTACATATTGACTGCCAGTTGAACCAGTACCATTTGTTGAAAATGCTATCATTTTTCCATTGAATGGTATTTGCTCCTTTGCCAAAGATCAAGTGACCATAAGTGTGTGGGTTCATTCCTGGGTCTTCAATTCTATTCCACTGTTCTATTTGCCTATCACTGTACAAATAGAATGCAGTTTTTATGACTACTGCCCTGTAGTACAGCTTGAGGTCAGAAATGCTGATTTCCCCAGAAGTTCTGTTATTGTTGAGAATAGTTTTTGCTATCCTGGGTTTTTTGTTATTCCAAATATATTTGAGAATTGCTCTTTCTAACTATATAAATCCTGCCAATCCATGAGCATGGGAGATCTTTCCTTCTTCTGAAGTCTTCTTTGATTTTTTTTTTCTTCAGAGACTTGAAGTTTTTGTCATACAGATCTTTCACTTGTTTGGTTAGAGTCACACCAAGATACTTTGTATTGTTTGTGAATATTGTGAAGGGTGCCATTTCTTTAATTTTCTTCTCAGCCTGTTTATCCTTTGAGTATAGGAAGTCCACTGATTTGTTTGAGTTAATTTTATTTTCAGCCAATTTGCTGAAGTTGTTTATCAGCAGTAGCAATTCTCTGGTAGAGTTTTTCAGATCACTTAAATGTAAGACCATACCATCTGCAACTAGTGATATTTTTATTTCTTCCTTTCCAATTTGTCTCCTTTTGACTTCCTTTTTTTGTCTAATTGCTCTAGCTAGAACTTCAAGTACTATAATGTATAGGGAGAGAGAGAGAGAGACAGAGAGAGAGAGAGAGAGTCCTTGTCTAGTCCCTGATTTTAGTGTGATTGCTTCAAGTTTTTCTCCATTTAGTTTTATATTGGGTACTGGTTTGCTGTGTATAGCTTTTACTATGTTTAGGTATGTTCCTTGAATTCCTGATCTTTCCAAGTCTTTAATCATGACAGGATGTTGAATTTTGTCAAATGATTTTTCAGCATCTAACTAAATTAACATGTGGTTTTTTTCTTTGAGTTTGTTTATGTAATGGATTACATTGATGGATTTCTGGGTATTGAACCATCCCTGCATCCCTGGGATGAAGCCTACTTGATCTTGGTGAATGATCATTTTGATGTGTTCTTGAATTTAGTTTACAAGAATTTTATTGAGTTTTTTTTTTTTTCATTGATATTCATAAGGGAAATTGGTCTGAAGTTTTCTTTGTGTTTTGGGTCTTTGTGAGCTTTTGTTACCAGTGTAACTGTGGCCTCATAGTAGAATTGGGTAGTGTTCCTTCTGTTTCTATTTTGTGGAATAGATTGAAGAGTACTGGTATTAGATCTTCTTTCAAGATCTTATAGAATTCTGCACTAAACCTAACTGGTCCTGGGCTTTTTTTGGTTGGGAAATTTTAATGACTGCTTCTATTCCTTTAGGGGTAATGGGAGTATTTAGATGGTTTATCTGATACTGACTTAACTTTGATATTTGATATGTGTCTAGAAAATTGTCCATTTCAACCAGATTTTCCAATTTCTTTTTTTGTGTATAGGCTTTTGTAGTAGGCTATGATGATTTTTTGAATTTCCTCAGATTCTGTTGTTATGTCTACCTTTTCATTTCTGATTAAAAAATTTGGATACTGTCTCTGTGCCCTCTGGTTGTATAGTTCTTTTTGTTTCTACTTGGTTGATTTCAGCCCTGAGTTTGATTATTTCCTTTCTTCTACTCCTCTTGGATGTATTAGCTTCTTTTTCTTTTAAATCTTTCAGGTGTGTCTGTTTGTGATTTCTTTATTGTTTCTATTTCCATTTTTAGATCCTGGATGGTTTTGTTCATTTTCTTTCCCTGTTTGATTGTTTTCCTGTAATTCTTTAAGAGATTTTTGTGCTTCCTGTTTAAGGGCTTCTAGCTGTTTGCCTGTCTTCTTTTGTATTTCTTTAAGGGAGTTATTTATTTCCTTCATAAAATCTTCTATCATCATCATGAGATGTGATTTTAAATCTGAGTCTTGTTCTTATGGCTCTCTGTGGTGTGAGAAGTGGGTTCTGATGATGCCATCTTGCCTAGGTTTCTGTTCCTTATATTCTTGCCCTTGCTTTTGCCATATGGTTATCTCTGGCATTAGCTGGTCTTGCTCTTTCTGACTGTGGCTTCTCCCTCCTGCAAGTCTCTGTGTCAGTACTCCTTGGAGACCAGCTCTGTCTGAGAGGAATTTGTGTTTGGAGAGTGTACAGGGTCAGTTCTGGGGTACAGACAGAAACCAGAAGGATTCTGTCCCCAGCTGTTCCATGGTTCCTGTGACCTGATGGCTCTGCAAAGGTCCCTCTTGATCCAGGAATTTGAAATGAAGTGGTGTCTTGCCTGTGCTCGAAGGTGTGTTGGCACTCCTGGGAGACCAGCTCTCTCCTGGCACTATTTGAGGATTGAGCCCTGTGTCACAGGAACAGCTCCCTGGCTATGGAAGGAAACTGGAAGACCACTCCTCAGTCTCTGTGTACTGAGAGTTCCAGGCATGTACAGCTGAGTAGTGCTGCTTGTCTTACCTCCACTCATGGTCTTGTCCATACTCCTGAGAGGTTAGCTTTCTCCTGGTGCTACTTGGCTATGGAGTCCTGTGGCACAGGCTGAGGTCCCCAGACACAGTTGGAAACTGGAACGCGGAATTAACATTTTAAAAGAAAGTTGACTCTGCCTCTCCCAGATGCAAGGGTTTATAACAGGTAGTTAACCAAGGTTTGTCATGTTCAACTACTCTCTCAGTGCTGGGATTTGTCTGGTTTTGCTTCCACAGGTCTTGTGCATGATGTCACAACTGCTGTAAATTCATATATGTGAAGCTGTGTCCAGAAGACATTGTTGTGCTGTTGTATTGTAGTTTTTCTTTCTTTCTTTTTTTTTTTTTTTTTTTGTTTTTTTGGTTTTTCTTTCGAGACAGAGTTTCTCTGTGTAGCCCTGGCTGTCCTGGAACTCACTCTGTAGACCAGGCTGGCCTCGAACTCAGAAATCCACCTGTCTCTGCCTCCCAAGTGCTGGGATTAAAGGCGAGCGCCACCACTGCCTGACTGCATTGTAGTTTTTCATTGGTCTGCCTTATACTCTTTCAGTCTTCCCTTCTACATGGATTCCTGAGGCTTTGAAGACAGAGATGCAATATTTGATTGGTGCCATTATTGCACCAGTGGACAATCTTCCCAGGGTAGTCATTATTATGGCTCACAGGATTCACGGTAGGATTGATGATTGCATGCATAACACCTACTAGCAATATGAAATATAGCTAGTTAAATTGAAATTTCCAGGTCAATACCAGCTTGATTTCATCACTTCTTATGATGCAAATATGTAGTATCTTCATTGATAAGGTCTTGCTGTCAACTTCTACAGGGGAACCACGATAAACCAATAATAATTGCAACATCCTCATCATGCACAGTCTGGCAGTACATACATTTGTTTTCTTTTGGTTCCTATCTATTTTCCCAGTAGCCTTAATTTGAAATGTTCCCAGTGGTTTAATTCTTATATCTATTGTTTGCTGCTCCTATCCTTTAGTCCAAGCTGGACTAGAACATGTGGTCTTCTGCCTCTGTCTCCCAAGTACTGGTGTTGGGGGCATGTACTGTCGTTTTGGCACAAGATCTTTTAATTATCTAGTTTTGAGGTCTTTAAGAAGCAGTGATAGCCTCTGGGTCCCCTGTACCCTCCAGGTAGCACTTTCTTTTTGGAATTACCTTGGTCTCAGTCATGTATGCATGACAGCCACAGTCAGGCAAATACACATTTCACAAACTTGCTCCATCAGACCTTTTCCATCTCTATCTCCAATGGCTGAAGCTGCTGAGGTTAATTCGTTAATTTCATGTAGTCTTGGGTCTGCCATACCCACTTCCTTCTCTAAGCACCCCCTTGCATCTCACCCTGTGCAATACTGTGTTGTTTCACTTGTCTTCCTGCCCCCCCAAAATCCTTTCCTGTTGTAGACTATTGGCACAGAAGCCAACATGATCCTGATAGTAGGACACATTACACCAGATCCTTGCTCTAACTATTCTGGTACCTCCCATCTTTTGAGAATCACTATCCTTAGGATGGTATCCAAGGACCTGACTTTCTGCCCTCTCCTTGCTTCCTTTCTCCTGCTTCATTCTCATGCTTTTGGTATACCACCTTCCTTGACAGTTTCAAATCTAGGTACTCTCTCTGCACCTGCTGCCTCTGCATCTAGAACTACCTTCCTCCTGGTACAAAAAAAATCTGGAGATGAGTTAAATCACCCACAGTTTGCTAGTGAAAAGAAAAATTCCTTCCCTTTTTCCCAGGAAGAAAAGTTGTAAATGAAGATTCATCTCTGGGATGCTTCTCATCGATTCTTGGCTTTATCCATTTATCTGTTGGTAAATTTTGGCTGCACTTTTTTTTTTTTAAACACGGGAGCAACATTCTAACTAAAGAAAGAATCACATGTGGTATAATGTAAAAAGAAGTTGATAATTAAGAAAAAATTTCCAGAAGTATTTGGCATACAACTTATTGCTCCTACCTTTAGCAGTGTTTTTATCACCAAAAGCAGAAAAATTGATGCTATTTTAAATTTTTTCTACTTCTTTGTTTTTCCCTCCCCCTGAATTCTGTATTTCTAATGTTGTCTTTTCTTTTTTAATAACATTCACAGTTATGAACTAAATAGGGGCCATCAAAAGTGATTTGATGGGTTAGGGATATAAACCATTTCCTATGTGTAACCAACAAACATCCCGGTTTGACACGAAGCTCTATAAAATGTGAAAAATATTTGATTTAGGTTTTTTTTAAAAAATTTAATTTAAGATTGTGCTTTGTTTGACTGTTTAGGTTTTTGTTCTGTTTCGTTTTGTATGAAGTATGTGTGTGTTTGTTGTTTTTATTATTTTCCTAGTTTGGCTAAAGCATTTTAACTATTCCCCTAGTCATTGCAGGAAGTTGATACAAGATTTCTTCTCATAGTTTTTGTTTTAAATCCATTAGCATTTGACATTTGACAGATCAACATTAGTTTATCTCCCCATTTTCCCTTAAAGAGCAGATGTATAAATAGTGCCTCATTAAACAAAGTCAGCACCTGCTCTGCCTGGCACAGCACGCACAGTTCATAGTGTGGAGAATCTGTCCTTAACTGAGTTCCCCATTCCACAGAGCCAAATATTAGAAAAGATCAAGAAATACGCAAAACTAACATGTGCAGAATCAGTCATGCCGTTCCGGTGATATGTAGCCAGTGTTTCTCATGTACTAAGCAGAATGCCTTTTGGTTTGCATGCATTTTACTTCATACCCCAACTCTCACTACAACCATCCACTTTCTCAGCACTTAATACCATTCCCTCACTCCTTATCTGCCTACCTGTCCACAGAGCCAAATATTAGAAAAGATCAAGAAATATGCAAGTCAAGAATACTTACCAGGCTCCTTTCTCACACTCAGCACCGACTATATATCAGTTTCTGGCCAGAGAGAAAAAATGAGCTCAGAAAAAAATGCAGGACATATCTGATTTGCATTTAAACATAGTTTTGCATTTAAATGACTTTAAATTTTTAAGATATGTACTTCTTGGCATGTATTTGTGTATGTTGGGGGCTCTGTTGGAGGTCCGATGACAGCTTTGAAAAGATAACTATTTCCTTCCTTGATCTGAATATGCAACTCAGGTTGTGAGGCTTAGCAGCAGGGTTCTTTTCTTAATGAGCTATCCTGATGGCCCACAGTTACATGTCCTTACAAAAAAAGAGGGTGGTCCCTAGTGTCCTGACCTTCAGAAGCATGTAAATATGTATTGCCATCCATAGCTGTCTTTTCAATGGTTTTATTAAGCCTTGTCTTTCAGTATTATTTAAAATTCTGTCCTTACACCAAAGAGAAAAGTGGGGAATCACAGTTCTTCCTGCTGCCTTTGCTGGAATGAATGACCATCTGGGGCAAATATCTGAGATATGAAAATATTTGGGTGGGAGCAAAAACTGAAGGCTCTGATGTCAGCTTCCATTAACCAACAGAGAATTTCAAATGCAAGTAAAGTCAGCCTGTAAATATCATTGGAAACCGAATTATGAACTATACTTATTCATAGTACAAAATGCTCTCATGTGTTCTCCTATTAACATTTCTAGTTACATTTACACATTACCCACAGTACCAGCACATCTTTGGGTGGTAAGAAATGTTGAGATTCTATTTAACTCATATGGCTGGACAAAAAACACTTGTTGAAGTGTGCAAATAATTTTTACAATGACTTTCAATTAATTTTTTTTTTTTAAATGTATCTTATTGCAGCCCAGGAAGAAAAGGGTTCGGTGGGTGTACTAATGAAGTAAATCAAACTCTGTTTGGATTCTGTAACTGAAGTTTGTTTTGTAGATAAGCTTCATCCAAATCTGATGGGCAATATGCACAAAATAGGAGATTACAGGTGGGATTTGGGTATACTTTTGGGTGTTTGAATAGCTCCTTTATAGACTCAGAGTATTTTAAAATTGCAACTAGACTCAAGCTGGATAAACTGTTCTGGGCCCTGAAAGTTCATCTTACTATTCCTTTCAGGAACAAAAAGGGATGTGATGGAACATAGCCATGTTTGGTTTGCCAGAATTATGCAACTGGATTAACTTCATATGGGAGATACTCATGCTGCTGGTACCACCCTGTCACTGCTAGGCAGCAACTCCATCTCTCATTCTTTTTTATGACCACACAAAGTTTGTTTTGCATTTGTAGACATTTGTGTTAGCAGCACAAACGTGTGTGAAATTAGGAGGATGTGCAGAAACAGTTCTCACATGTGTTGCATCTTTGGAAAGCTATTATATTGAGCCTTGGAACATTTGCTCATGCTTAAACTTTTGGATTGATGTTTTCTATGGTCCAAGACCTCATAAACTGGGTGAAATATCTTTGTTTTATTTCTCTTTCAGAAAAACAATCAATGGAGAGTTTCCTCCTCCTCCTCCCCCTCCTCCTCCTCCCCCTCCTCCTCCTCCCCCTCCTCCTCCTCCTCCTCCTTTTCCTCCTGCTGCTGCTGTTCCTCCTCTTCATCCTCTTCGTAATTCAAAATAAAGCACAATGTATACTTTGGTAGCCCTAGTTTTCCTTCTCTCCTTCTGTCACTCTGCTCCTCTCACTCTATCTTCCTTCCTTCTTTCCATTTTGTTTTGTTTTGGAATAGTGATATGAATTAGAAATGTATGAAAAAAGGAAAATAGAAATAGTATTTGTTAGCATAAAATAAATTTGTTCTGTATTCAGTATTCATTATGATCTAGAAAGCAGCAGTAGGGTAATCTCTTGGTATCTGTATGCTAAGTACCTTAGTGTAGGTTTGTTGTCATGGATACAGCTTGTTGCATGCTGACAGACCTTGACTTAAATGTTTACAGGGAATTGGCAGGCTGAAAGTAAATGTTAGAAAACAGCACATTGTACTTGCTGAAAACCTTGCAGGGCAGACACTGTAGAACTCCTCATCCCCTTCTGGATGTGTTCTGATAAGCCACCACATTCCACTTCTCTTCAACTGCCCCTTTAGAGCAGAGGGAAGAGAAAGGGTCAGGTACAGGGAATGGACAGTTGAAATAGACCTATGAATCTGAGTAGGAACCCAAGGGCTAACTGAAATCAGAGGAGTCATCTGGAGCAAGTACTGTCTGTAAAACCATGGCTCTGCTGGCTAAACTGTGACTGATGATGAAGACCATCATTTCTGAAGCTCAAAGCCAGGTTTGCATCATTGCTGACACCCACATTATCTCATAACATATTGCACCCAATTGTTCAGTTAAATGTGTATTTTTTCTGATAATTCACTTACATTTCCTTAATTTAAAAAAAGTAACTACTATGCCAAGTGGCTGCTAGGAAGAATTATTCCTGAAACTGTAAGGAGCTGGCATTACACATGGAGTGGGCTTCATCACAAGAACAAGAAACACTAGCTAGATTCTACAGTTTGAATTGTTCTCTTTGAAAATGTCAATAATTGGGTTTTGTTTCCTCCGTTGGCTACATTTCTGCTAAGAACAGAGCTGCTCTAAGGCCTAGTGTTCAAAGAGCCCATACCTCTGCCTGTAGGTGATGAGAAACAGTAGAACCAGCTGAAGTTGAGGTATCCTTGACCTTGGATGTTAATTGTAAGTGTTAAAATATCCCATGTTTTAACCTATTCATTTCAGTTTTCAGTAACCTCAACAGCAGAAGTGAGCATGTATTTGTCTCTAGAAAAGCTTCTTAGTGTTATATTTAAGTACACCAATGTCAGGAAGTTTCTACTACATCTAGATAATTTTATAGGCTAGACAGAGACCTCTCACTGCTTTTGGTGTCTAGTTTCCTTTTATGCTAATAAATTTGGCTTAAATATCTAAAAATGTGGCCATTAGAACTGTCTCCTATAATCCTTATCCCAGAAAAGCATAATGGAAGATTATCCCTAATATTGCATAAAAAAAAAAAAAATGCTACAGAAAGACTTCTGAAATTTACTGACATTTTTTACAGCATTACATCAAGCTTGTATTATTGAAGGGCAACTTCCTCTGTGTTACGAGCTAAATTCTGTCCCATTAAAATGTATACAATGGAGTATCCTCTTAGAGGCGAAGGGGAAAGGGGATGGGATGGGAGGTTTACAGAGAGGAGACTAGGAAGGGAGACATTTCAAATGTAAATAAATAAAATAATCAATAGAAAAATGTATTTAATGAAGCTCTGTTCCACAGTGACTTCAAAATGTAACTATATTTGAGATAGGCACTTTAAAGAAGAAATTAAAATAAAATTGGTCTCTGTATTAGTCAGTGTTCTATTGCTGTGAAATATGACCACAACAGCTCTTATAAAGGAAAACATTTAATTGGGACTGGCCTGCAATTCAGAGGTTTAGTTCAATGCCACCATGGCAGGAAGAATAGTAGTGGTAGCATAGAGAATGGTACTGGAGAGATAGCTGAGAGTTCTATATCTTGATAGGCAAGCAGCAGGAAAAGAAGGAAGGGATAGGGGGAGAACACTGGACCTGGCTTGTACAAAACACACACCCAATACACACTTCCTCCAATAAGACCACACTTTAATTTTGCCACTCCCTGATGATAAAGTAATCAAAAATATGAGCCTATGGAGGGCCATTCTTATTAAATCCACCACAAGACCCATAGACCTGATGCCTGAACTTTTGAAAAGAAGACATTTAGTAAAAGCAATATACAGCAAACCAGTAGCCAACATCAAACTAAATGGAGAGAAACTTGAAGCAATCTCACTAAAATCAGAGACTAGACAAGGCTGTTCTCTCTCTCCCTATCAAAAATAGTACTTGAAATTCTAGCTAGAGCAATTAGACAACAAAAGGAGGTTAAAGGGATACAAACTGGAAAGGAAGAAATCAAAATATGATCTTACACTTAAGTGACCCCAAAATCTCAACCAGAGAACAGCTGATAAACAACTTCAGCAAAGTGGCCAGATATAAAATTAATTCAAACAAATCAGTAGCCTTCCTATACTCAAAGGATAAACAGGCTGAGAAGGAAATTAGAGAAATGACACCTTTCAAAATAGTCACAAACAATACAAAGTATCTTGGTGTGACTCTAACCAAACAAGTGAAAGATCTGTATGACAAAAACTTCAAGTCTCTGAAGAAAGAAATTGAACAAGACTTCAGGAGATAAAAAGGTATCCCATGCTGTCATGTGAGTTTTGATCTTAGCCATTCTGACTGGTGTGAGGTGAAATCTCAGGGTTGTTTTGAATTGTATTTCCCTGATGACTAAGGATGTTGAACATTTCTTTAGGTGCTTCTCCTCCATTCGAGTATCCTCAGTTGAGAATTCTGTTTAGCTCTCTTCCCCATTTTTTGATAGGGTTATTTGGATCTCTGGAGTCTAGCTTCTTAAGTTCTTTGTATACAGGATTGGTAAAGATCTTTTCCCAATCTGTAGGTTGTCATTTTGTCCTATTTATAGTGTCCTTTGCCTTACAGAAGCTTTGTAATTTTATGAGGTCCCATCTGTTGATTCTTGATCTTAGAGCACAAGCCATTGGTGTCAAGAAAGTCAAGAACTTTTCCCCTGTGCCCATGTGTTTGAGACTTTTCACCACTTTCTCTTCAATTAGATTCAGTGTATCTGGTTTTATGTGGAGGTCCTTGATCCACTTGGATTTGAGCTTTGTACAGGGAGATAGGAATGGATCAATTTGCGTTCTTCTACATGTAGACCGCCAGTTGAAACAGCACCATTTGTTGAAGATGCTGTCTTTTTTCCACTGGATGGTTTTAGCTCCTTTGTCACAGGCCAAGTGACCATAAGTGTGTGGGTTCATTTCTGGGTCTTCAATTCTATTCCATTGATCTATGTGCCTATCACTGTACAATACCATGCAGTTTTTTATCACTTCTGCTCTGTAGTACAGCTTGAAGTTAGGGAGGCTGACTCCGCCAGAAGTCCTTTTATTATTGAGAATAGTATTGACTATCCTAGGTTTTTTGTTATTCTATATGAATTTGAGAATTGCTCTTTCTAAGTCTATGAAGAATTGAGTTGGGATTTTGATAGGGATTGCATTGAATCTGTAATTGCTTTGGACAGGATGTCCAGTGACAGCAGATGTTGGTGAGGATGTGTCGAAAGAGGAACACTCCTCCATTGTTGGTGGGAATGCAAGTTGCTACAACCTCTCTGGAAGTCAGTTTGGAGGACCCTCAGAAAAATGAACATAATACTACCTGAGGACCCAGCTATTCCACTCCTGGGCATATACCCAGAAGATGCTCCAACATGTAATAAAGATACATGTTCCACTATGTTCATAGCAGCCATATTTATAATAGCCAGAAGCTGGAAACAACCCAGATGTCCCTCCACAGAGGAATGGATACAGAAAATGTAGTACATTTACACAATGGAATACTACTCAGCAATTAAAAACAATGACTTCATGAAATTTGCAGACAAATGGATGGATCTTGAAAATATCATCCTGAGAGAGGTAACACAGTCACAAAAGAGTGAACATGGTATGTACTCACTGTTAAGTGATTATTAGCCCAAAAGTTCGAAATACCTAAGAGTCACTTCACAGCATCAGTAGGGAGGAGTGGGAGTTCCAAGTTGGAGGACTTGGAGAAGGGACTGAAGGAGCTGAGGGAGTTTGCATCCCCAGAAAGGCAGCAACAGTGGCAACTGGCCTGACACCCTGATACTCTTGGAGACTGATCCACCAACCAAAGTATACACATGGAGTGACCCATGGTACTGGCCACATATGCAGCAGAGGAGGGTCTTGTTAGAAATCAGGGGGAGGAGGGCCTGAGGGTATTAGATCCCCCAGTATAGGAGAATGCCAAGGGAAGAAGATGAGAGTGGGTGGGTGGGGGAATAACCCCATAGATGCAGGGGGGAGTAGAGAATAGGGAGGTTCCAAAGGGGAGATCTGGAAAGGGGAAAACATTTGAAATGTAAATAAAGTAGGAAAAAAAAAAGATCTCCCATGCTCATGGATTGGCAAGATTAATATTGTAAAAATGGCAATCCTGCCAAAAGCAATCTACAGATTCAATGCAATCCCCATCAAAATTCCAACTCAATTCTTCATAGACTTAGAGCAATTCTCAAATTCAGATTGAGAACCTATGATAGCAAAAACTATTCTCAACAATAACAGGGATGCGGGAATCAGCATCCCTGACCTCAAGCTGTACTATACAGCTATAGTGATAAAAACTGTTTGGTATTGGTACAGAGAAAGGCAGGCAGATCAATAGCGTACAATTGAAGATGTAAAAATGAGCCCACACACCTAGGGTCACCTTGACAAGGGAGTTAAAACCATCCAGTGGAAAAAAGACAGCATTTTCAACAAATGGTGCTGGTTCAATTGGTAGTCTACCTGTAGAAAGCAAACTGATCCATTCCTGTCTCAAGTCCAAGTGGATCAAGGACTTCCACAATAAAACCAGATACACTGAATCTAATAGAAGAGAAAGTGGGGAAAAGTCTCAAACATATGGGCATAGGGGAAAAGTTCTTGAACAGGACACCAATGACTTATGCTTTAAGATCAAGAATTGATAATTGGGACCTCACAAAATTGCAAACATTTTGTAAGGCAAAGGAAACTGTCAATAGGACAAAACAGCAACCAACAGATTGAGAAAACTTCTTTACCAATCCTATGTCTGATACAGGGCTAATATCCAATACATACAAAGAACTCAAAAAGTTAGACTCCAGAGAACCAAATATCCCTATTAAAAAATGGGGAACAGAGCTAAACAAATAATTCTCAACTGAGGAAACTCAAAGGGATGAGAAACACCTAAAGAAATGTTCAACATCCTTAGTCATCAGGGAAATACAAATCAAAACAACTCTGAGATTCCACCTTACACTAGTCAGAATGGCTACAATCAAAAACTCAGGTGAGAGCAGATTCTGGAAAGAATGTGGAGAAAGAGGAACACTCCTCCATTGCTGGTGGGAATGCAAGCTGGTGCAACAACTCTGGAAATCAGTTTGTTGGACCCTCAGAGAAATGGACATAGTACTTCCTGAAGACCCAGCTATACCACTCTTGGGCATATACCCAAAAGATGCTCCAACATGTAATAAGAACACATGCTCCACTATGTTCATAGCAGCCATATTTATAATAGCCAGAAGCTGGAAACAACCCAGATGTCCCTCAACAGAAGAATGGATACAGAAAATGTGGTATATTTATCCAATGGAATACTACTCAGCTATTAAAAACAATGACTTCATGAAGTCCGCAGACAAATGGATGGAACTTGAAAATATCATCCCGAGTAAGCTAACTCAGTCACAAAAGAACAAACACACTATTTACTTACTGATAAGTGGATATTATCCCAAAAGTTCGGAATACCCAAGATTCAGTTCATAAACCATATGAAGCCTAAGAGAAGGAAGACCCAAATGTGGATGCTTCAGTGTTTCTTAGAAGGGTGAACAAAATACGCACTGGAGGAAATATTGAGACAAAATGTGGAGTAGACACTCAAGGAAACACTATCCAGAGTCTTCCCTACCTGGGGATACATCCAATATATAGCTAAGAACTTGGACATTCTTGTGGATGCTGGGAAGTGCTTGTTGATAGAAGCATGATAAGCTGTCTCTAGAGAGGCTCATGAAGAGCCTGACAAATACCAAGTCAGATGCTCACAGCCAACCATTGGTCTGAGTGTGGGGTACCAGATGAAGGAGTTGGAGAAGGGACTGAAGGAGCTGAAGGCTTTTGCAGCTCCATGAAGGAAGCAACAGTGTCAACTGGCCAGACCCCATGGAGCTCCTGGAAACTGGACCATCAACCAAAGAATAGACATGGAGGGCCTTGTGGCAGAGGAGTGCTTTGTTGGCCATCAGTAAGAGATGCCCTTGGGCCTGGGGGTGTTAGATGCACCAGTGTAGGGGAATGTTACAAAGGGAAGGCAGGAATGGATGGGTGGATGGTGGAGCACTGGCCTTTTGGCAGGTGGAGGGGTGGAGGAGGATGGGATAGGGAGTTTCCAAAGGGGAAAGCATTTGAAATATAATTAAAGTAAATATCCAAAATAAATAAACAAATAAATAAATAAATAAATAAATAAATAAAAGTGTAGTATCCAGTAGAAGACATCTGCAGTGAAATAGCATTTGCTGAACATAACAAGATTTTTGCATGCATGAACAATTAACATCTGCACTACATACACAAAACTTATGCAAGATCAAGCCAGCCCAAATCATAGCATGGATAGGGTAGGGGCTCAGGAAGTGATATCCCTGTTTGAGAAGCCATTGGCAATTGATGTCAGCTGGGAAAGGGAGTATTAGTTTTCTTCTGGGATGTAGCTCCAAAAGACTACGCATGACCAAGTAGATTTGATCAGTTTCCTACTATAATTTAGGAACATGTGTAAACATTAATTTAACTTTGAGAAATAGATGCACCACATCAAAGAAGCCCATTACAAAAAAGAAAAGAAAAGAAAAGAAAGGAGAAAAGAGAAAAAATTAAAAGAAATGAAAAGCCAGCAAGTATTTCTTACTTAGGCTGATATAAAAAATAGCTATAAATTAAGCTGCTTATAAGCATTTTCTAAATGTATCAAAATCTTCAGAACTGTGCTATGGATGAATAAAAAGTCCATCTGCCTGCCTAGTGTCCAGGCTGCATTAGTAATGTGATATTGTGTGTTAGAAAAAACCTATAGGTCTGTCATCTAGGTTCTTTTAGGATATTCTTACCAGAGAAAAGAAGACCCCAGAAGCTCTTTCTGTGTGATATTTACAATTAGGTAAAATAAAGTAGTAGTAGTGGTAGTAGTAGTAGTAGTAGTAGTAGTAGTAGTAGTAGTAGTAGTAATAAAAGAAGACATTTGAATATAGTATTGGAGAAAATCAATATAAGACAAGAATATGTCCATCTGTATGCTCAAGAGACAAGCTTGGGAGAAGCCAGATTTTCTAAGGCCTCATCTTTGGGATCTCTTACTGCTTGGTCCCTGTGGCTCCACCTGTGCCCACAGTGATGTTTTTTCCCAGATGGAATGCACTTTCTCTTGAATACTGTGTGGTTCCGTGCTATTACATCTACCTGGAACATTTCGCTGTCATTGAAGAGTTCTTACTTTCTTAAGAACACTCTGAACTACTAAAAAATATAACATTGTCTCCCATTAACACATTCTATAATTTTGTTGTTTAATTTATGTTGCTTGTTATTGTTGTTGTCTGAAGTCCTAGGAATCTAATACAGTCTCTTGTGGGTTATGCAAGCATTCTACCACTGGCTACCACTGATCCTTGACTTCTAACTTTGTTTTACATGTTGTTTTAAACCACCTGTTCTTTTCACATAAACTAGAGATAATTTTATCTTTGTTCCCAAGTGATCCTGCTCAGTAATGCAACCATAACTTTGCTCCCTCACACTTTGTATACTCCCCACCATCCATGCTGAAATCCTTTCTTATTTTGTCAGTGGTCTAATGTACTTTCAATAACATAGATTCTAATGAAATGATTAAAGAGGAAAGAGAAATACGTTGAATGCTGAGACTTTGCCTCTGTGATGCCTAATTTTAATTGCCAATTTCATACTGTGTCTACTCACCTGGGAAGAGGGTCTCAATGAGAGACTGTCTAGAAGAGACTGGTTTATCAACATGTCTATAGATAACTGTCTTGATTATGTTAATTGATTGGGAAGACCTAATCCATTGTGGGTGACATTATTCTCTGGGTTTGCATGCTGAACTATATAAGAATAAGAAAAGTGAGCTGAGGACTAAATACACATGCATTCATTTCTTTCTGGTCCTCACTGTGTATGATGCAACTAGTGGTTTTAAGTTTCTGCCACCTTGATTTTCTTGATATGATGGACTGTAACTTGAAATTATGAACAGGTATAAATCCTTTCTTGCCTAAGTAGTGTTTGTTAGAGCATTTTGTCACAGCGTTAGGAAAAGACACCAAGACAGCTTCTAAGACAAATTTGTCTCA
Source organism: Rhynchomys soricoides (assembly GCA_019843965.1). Lineage (NCBI taxonomy): Eukaryota > Metazoa > Chordata > Mammalia > Rodentia > Muridae > Rhynchomys > Rhynchomys soricoides. The sequence continues at coordinate 1,683,778 of JADRCH010000367.1, read as the reverse complement.
GATATGAAGCCAAAACTAACTTTGTCTTTCAGATACATTAGTAGATGCATGATCTCTGCTACCTTACAAAAATTTTCATAAAAGATCAGTTAAAGAGAAGAAAGCAACAAAGCTAATATCCATTGTTCACAAAGTGGTTAAACTTGTGTTTATTCTGCCCAAGCTCTTCTCTCTGAACAACCAAATCAAAATTTCTTGCTTCCAAGGTAGACATTTATTGAACAGTTTATTATTCTTTCTGCTTTGCTATAGTAGCACTGGCATTTGATTCCCATAAAAGATAGCTGATAGGTGTCTATTTGTCTATCACATAGTAAACAGGAAGGAAAGAAAAATAGCAAGTTCTATTTGGGGAAGAAGAATACAACCAGAAATGTTTATCATACTAAAGTTGACCAAAGAACCCAATGAACTTGGAAGTATCATCTATTAATGAAACAAATATTGACTTCTTTTGGATTATTATGTGTTCAGATGGCTTGGAACTACATCTGACTATCTTTAAAAGATGGAAGAGTTCAGTTGTGTTCTGCATGCTTGGGCAGTTTAATAATAAAATATTGGAAATTTCCCTTACTGGTAATTTCTTTTATTGCCTTAGAAATTATTTTCCATATATTAACTCACTGGAGAAAAGGGAATAATATCTCTGCCAAAAGTCTTAAAAATTAAAAACAACTAAAATTTAAATATGCATGGTTGTGTACATTATTTATTGTTAACTTTCAGAGAAATTGCAATGAAGCTTCAAATTTGTCTCTCCACGAGGCACAGGGATTCCTACCAAGAATGCAAATGTGATAAAAAATAAAATTGACTATCACAAGCTTATATAAATGATTGAGTCCTCCAGATAATCTGTTCCTCTGAAGCATACATTTGTTTATTATTGATATAAAGTGTCATGAGTATTCAGAACTTTCACAAAATATTTTCCAATATGTATTTGGTTCAAAAAATTATCCTGTTTTAGTAGTTTTGAACTCCCTAGTTTGTCTCAAATTTTAAAGATCACATTGCACAGGTTTTATAAGTACATAACTTATACAAGATTAGCATATCTGAGTCTTATGTTTAGTCCTCCATCTCATGTGTATCCTCTGACCAGCCAAGAGAAGCAGCTAATCCAGCTCCCTGAAGGTATCCCTCATTTATCATTTATTTTATTTCATTTAATTATTTTATCATTATCTTTTATACTTGAAGCCTGTTTGTAATAATAAGATGAAAGATATATCGTATAATCAGAACACATATTAAGAATGTAGTTGATTGTATTATAAGCTGAAAATTTCAATAGCAAAGACTTGGCAAAGAAGATGGATCAAAGTCTTCTACAAGTGGTGAGTCTAAAACTGAATATTAAGTGAGAGTGTGACTTCACTAGGACTGGGAGGAAAGCTAAGAAAACAAGAATGGAGAAGGGTCTTACACTCATGTTCCTACTTTATCTTCCCTTCTTTTTCATTAAATATAATTGTATCATTTAATTGCTGATGATCAGGTGTTTGCTTGTTTGTTTGTTTGTTGTTTTTGTTGTTTTGAGGTGGGAGTTTATAAGCGGGAAAGGATGATTGGTCATAACACAGTACCTAATTATCATAGGATGGGAAGGGCTGAGTGGAACTTATATGCTGAACCATGCAGTGCTTCCAACAAGCTCTGTGCAGGGTCATCCTCTAGATAAGGTGCTTAGAGGCACTCTGCAGATAACATATGCAGAAAAGACACTCTGCTGAGAAGGGGAGTCCTCCATTTTGCATTGAGTTTATCCAGCATGGCGGACTTGGACCTTAATAGTAGATTCTTCTAGTAATAATCACATTCAAAATCACATTCTGAATAAGTAAACAATTAAAATGAACATATTATAAGCAATGAGATTGAAACAATAATTTGAAAATTACCCCATAAAGAAAAAGCCTAGCACCAGACAGATTCGCTGTGAATTCTACAAAGCCATTAAGAAAAAGTCAACTTAATAGTTCTCAAAATTGAAAGTGAAGGAATATTACTGACCTACTTCTATGAAGACAATATTACTCTGATGCCAAAACCAGAAAAAGACACAAGAAAAAAACCCTGAATATCAAACTCCCCAATGAACATAAATGAAGAAATTCAACAAAATACTTGCAAAACACATGAAAAAACATATCAAGGACATACAACATAATGGAGTTAGTTTTAACCTAGGTATTAAAGTCTGTTTCAACAAAAGCAAACCAAGAAATGTGCTATAGTATGTATATAAATTCAAGAATAAAAATCACATTAGGATGATAGATGATGCAGAAAGGCATCTGTCAAAATTCAAGATTTCTTCATCATAAAACTAAGATATTAGGATCAGATGAGACATCTCAAAATAGTAAAGACTGGGTATGAAAATGTATAGTCAGTATCATATGAAATTAGGAAAACTGGAGCCATATCCTCTAAAATCTGGAAAAAGGCAAGGGTTCCCACTCTCTCTATCCTTAGTCCCCAAAGTCTTACCTAAAGCAATAAATCAAAACACAAAAGAGATGGAGAGAGAAAGAGAGAGAGAGAAAGTTATCATTATTTATAATGATACAACCATAAGCTTAAAATATCATACATAATAAGAAAAACTTTTTGACCTAATAATGATCTTCAGTGAAGTTTCAGGATTGAAAATTGACATAAAAATTTAATACCTTCAACATATACCAACAAGAAACTTATGGAAGGAAAAATTAGAAAAATATCCCAGTCAGAATAACTAAAAAACTAAACTGCGTAGGCAATATTTAGTTTTCTTATAGTGTGTTTCTCTCTGTGTTTGCCTGCGAGCATATATGTGCATGAACATCGGTGTTGACATGTCAGATTTTATTTGTCAATCATTGTGCTTTATGTTTAAAATAGGGCCTCTTATTGACACTGGAGGAGACTGATGTGGAGAGACTTGTCAGCAAGAACCACTGTGAATTTCCCTGCCTACACTCCTTAGCAATGGGATTATAGATTCATGCTAGTATCCAGGGCTTTTTATCAGGATACTGGGGAGCTAAACCCAGGTCCTCAGGTTTGTATAAAAAACATTTTGTTGATTTAAACATCTTTGTAATTCTCTAGGAATAAATCTAACCAAAGAGATGAAAGAACCTTACAAAACAAACTGGAAGACACTAGAAAAAGCATCTGACGAAGGAAATTGATGATGTAAAGAATGCTCATGCTCCCTTGTTTGCAAAATTAATATTATGAAAACAGCCACATTGTCAAAAGGTATCTACAGATTCAATTCACTTACATTGGAATTAAAATGGCTTCCCATTTTCTCTTTCATAGCATCTGTGTTCTATATTTTCCTACTCCAGGGCCCTTCTCCTCAACCCCCAGTATAACACAGTTCCGATATTCCTCAGAGAACAATTTGGAAGTGCAGAGCAAAAGATTGGAAGAGCCAGAGGACAAAGATAACTTCTTAAAAGATAGCATCTTCTATATAAAATAGGGAAGCCCCATCCCTAATCTCAACAATATGGCTGCCAAATAAGACGTGAAAAATGTTGATACCAATAGACATAACAATGTGGATGGGAAGAAATCTTACATGGGCCCACTCCTAGATAACGACCTGGTAATTAACGACAGCTGCTAGAGGGAGTTTCAATTTTTGTAAGGATTGAGTTTCCTTATGATTATCCAATTTCAAGTTTAACACATATTTATACAAGCAACACTAACAGGACTCATCAGTTTGTATTGGTGAATTTATATGTATGTATGTGCATATTTATAATAATAACAGAATACAAGGCAATTAATTTGTGATGGAGGGGACAAAGGAGATGTTGGAAGGAGGAACAGGAGGAGGAAGTGATATAAATACAGTACTCATATATAAAATTCTCAGAAATTAATTAAAAATTCAATGTTAATAATTTTACAAAGAAATAAAGACAACAAATTCTGGTAAGAATAAGGTAAAGAAAAACACTTATTCTCTGCTGGTCATTGTGTAAACTGCTAGAAACACTGGGCAAATCAGTGTGGAGGTTTCTTACTTCCATATCCTACAGCATATACATGTTCACTGGTGCTATTTAATAATAGTCAGGAAGCAGAATCAACCTAGCTGTCTATCAGCTGGTGAATGAATAAGGATAATGAGGTATGTATGCACAATGAAATTTTATTTAGCTGTAAAGAAAACATAAAGTTATGATTTGTTTTAGGAAAGCAAATAGATTTTGATTGTATTAAACAACACAGCCCACACTCAGGAAGACAACTCATGTTCTCTCTCATATGTAGATTCTAGGTTTTAAAGCTGATATGAATATACATGTGTAGTTATTGATAAAACGGAAGTTCATGGGATGAGAAGATGACTGTAAATGGAATAATGAGGTATTGAAGTGGGTAGGAAGAAAGTACCATAGAAGACATGTGACACAAAAGCCAAAAGAATCCTTCTGGAGACGAAAGGTAGAAGGGGGACTAGGGAGACAAAGAATAACTGAAATTAGAGGAAGATCAATGAAAAAATGATTAAAAATATGTAAAGAATCTCAATATATATGATATAAATATCATATATTAAGGAGAAACTATGTTATGATTATTTTAAAAAATATAATATGCACTATTATCTCTGCTTCCCTGCTATGCTACACAACACTGTAACTATAACTTTTTCTTCCAATTTAAATGTAAATGTGACATTGGATAGTGCCCAGAATATAAAAAAATCCTCAACTTGGTGGCAAGAAAAAAATGCTATGAATTTTAATTTAAAAAAATATGGCTAAATTTTAAGCAGACATTTCTCAAAAGAAGACACACAAATGGTCAACATATATATTTTCCAAAAGTTAATGTTATTAACCAACAGACATATCCAAAGCAAAATCATTAGATATTACTTCACTCCAGGTAAGATAGAATATACAAAAGGTGGGCCTCTTATTCACTGTTGGTAGAAATGCATAATAGCACAGTTCTTGTGTAAAGCAGTAGGGGGTACTCAGAAAACTAAAGATGTATCGGCTGTATGATCTTGCTATACCAGCATTTTTGCAAGAACAGCAGCCCATGCTTATTTTGTGTCATAGCGGTTGAATTGTTGTGATTTTTTGGAAAGAATATGTTGTAAGAGCCCGATTGCAAGTAGACTTTTGGAATTTCTACTGTAGAATTTAACCATTTTCCCAACATGCTTTCCCCAATTGTCATTTCTATTCAGACTTCACTCATAATATACTATAACTAAAGAAAATCCATGTCTAACAACTTTGAGACACCAATAGAACACCATAAAATTCATTGATTTAAACTGTAAAATGTTAGTTTTTAGAATTTTTACATCACAGTTATGCAGCCATTGCCATAATCTAAATTTGGTGTTTTTTTCTCATCCCACAAAGAAATCTAATGTATATTAGCTTCTCTATTCCCATGCCCACTGATCTGAACCAGCACCTTGTTCTTCAGTGACATGGACCTGTGAAAGGGGATATAAGATCAGAAGATAAAAAGGATTGAAGGTAGAGAACAATAAGAAAGTTTGGGTTGAGAGGTCTTGCACAAACTATATCTTATGCCAAGCAAGCTTACTAAGAAGTATAGCATCTTATATATGATCTCCAGGGGAGAAATGGGACAGAGTCAACAGAAGTTATCTTACAATAGGAATAAGTTACAGGAAGCTATTAAAACAATCTTTCAAAAGGGGAACATAGGGTAAAGAACATTACAGACTGAGTACATAGTGGTTTTGAGACTGGTTACCAAAGCCTCTTTGAGTGGAAAGAGTTGGGTTCTCATGAACTGAAGCCACAGCTTTCTGAAGACAGTGGACCCAGGCCATTACCAGCTCTGCCAAGCATGCTCTTGCTTCTGAAAGGCTAAATTTGTTCTCTATACTTCAGGGCCTCTGAGAAAATCTCAGTTAATCAATACATACATCAAAAGTTCAGACAGTTGCTAATTCACTTTGTCTCATTCTGACATCTATTCCATCTGTTTGAGCAGACTTTGTTTCATCTGTTTACTGCCTATACAAGGTAATGGTTTACATTATGGTTTGCAGATAATGGTGTCTGGATTTATTTCTGAGTATAGGTATTTATTAAGTAGAACATGCAATCTCCAGAGCTGGCTGACAATTTGCCTACCAATGTCCCTGCCAGCTTGGCATTTATCGCGTTGATATTGTGTAGAACTGTGTGTTTTGGGGCATTGACATAGGTGTGTTCTTCCAATAAGTCCTTGTCTAGTTTTTTAGAAATGTAAATATTTCCATTAGAATCTCTTCTAAGTTTGACTGCAGCTGGAATCAAAAGTATAAATGAACTATTATAGAGTCAAATATTTCTACATTGCTGCATTTGAGAATTAATTTATGCTCCACACTGAGTTTTGGACATCTGTAGACTGCTAGCAATTTTATCTTTCACTGTTATTATAATTGTCAGTGTGTTTACACTCATAGTACCAATTTCTTTTAATGACATATCTGTGGACTTTCCTATCACTTACAAATACATCTCATTCATCTATCAATTTTCTGACTTTTTAATATACTTAAATATCTGGTATACCTTCATATTTTGCTGAGGTCAATATAGTTTCAGATAACTTTAGACTTGAAATATGCACTATATGATAATCTTTGCTGTATTACTCTTCCTCGGAATTTTTTTTACAATAACCATGTTAGTTACTGCTTGCTTAGTTTTACATTATTATATTACATACAAATTTTCTCTATTTGTCTAAATATCTTTCAGTGTAACACTTGTAACCATTTTCTAGATTTCAGTGTACATTTTACCCACTTTCTGGATGTAGAGACATTTCTCACCAATCTTCCTGAGCTCAGCATCCTGGTCATCTTTCTGATTCTTAGTGATGAAATTCCAATCATTTTAATCTTCATCCTTCTCAAACAATTATTGATATTTTATCTTCTCTCCTTCAGTTTCTTTGGACTCTAATTTGTTTGAGATAGAATCTTATCATTTATCAGTGGCTGATGTCAAACTTATCATTCTCCTGCCTTAGTTTTCTGAGTGGTGTGATTATAGACATCCACAACTACACCTTACATTTTGAACTACAATTTCCTGGATATTTTATATGCTTTATCTACCACTCTAATGACTGAGCTTTTAGCATTTACAACACTTTTTAATAAATTTCCAGAACAACTGTGTTGTCTTCTAAATGTTCTCTTCTCTAATATAAGCATCTTTATTCTTGTTTTTAAAGGGAAACTCTTAGTAATGGAGGCACATACTTGCAAGTCTAGCACATGGGATGCTGAAGCAGGATGATCAGTGAGAGTAAGTGTCGAACCTTGGTTATGTAGTGAGTTCCCTGGCTTGCTAGAGCTGTATAGGAAACCTGTCTAAGCACAAGTACATTTATTAATTTACCAAAATTTGGCTTTAGAGGGCTTTGCTGCTCACTCATAAGGGATGTGATTTCTGTGCTCTACATTGTGCTCAGCTCTGCCTCCTTTAGTGACTGGCTTTTCTCTGCTTTCACCTCTCTCCCTCTCCACATTTTCCTCTGGTAGGTGGAAGTTCTTGGCTGATTGCCTGTATTGAAGGTTCGACACTAATAAGCAGATGGGATGTTCTTTGCACACATTCAAAGCATGGTCATCACTGCACATGGATTCCAATGACAACTCAGATGTGAAACTACAAGCAGTCCTGTGTTGGCTGTGTCCTTGCCTTGGTCTTCATCCTCCATGTTCTGCTTTTCCAAAGCCAGTACTCGTGTTTAATGTGTTCTGAAGAATAAGGAAGTCTGAGGGTTTACTTAATACCATTATGGCAGCACAAGATTTATATTTTCAGTGTAGAATATCAATTACCACCCATTTTCTTCTTTTTAACCTATTACCGCAAACTTGTTTATCCCTTTGTATTCATGAGTTTATGCCTTAAACATTCTTCATATTGGTAGAGTTTGAAGACAGGGTTTATAAATAAAACCTTTGCTGCAGCTATTTCCTCAGTTACAATTAGGTTGTATAGCTTAAGGGCCCTAACTCACAAGCAGACACAAAATCCATCACAAACCAATTCTGTGGATTCCAAATAGAGGCTCATGTACAACATAACAAATACACAGAAAGTTCAACCTGAATGCAGCCAGGAAGATTGAGAATACCTTTTCTCAGGTTTGAATATAAGTTCAAGTGAACTCTTTCTTATAGAATGCAAAAAACAAACAATAACAAACAAAGCCAAAAAGCTTAACACAGTGAGTTTAAGTTGAGTAGGCACATGCTGGTTTCCTCCATGAGGCCCCTTGTGCTCTCCAAATAATTCTTTTAACATAACAAGTCAGAAAAGTGGGACTAGAAAGGTTTACTTAAAAATATTAGTTACATAGTGATGACATTACAGAGTTTGAGTTGAAATAAAGGTTTATTTTTCTGCAAAGCCCTGATTTGACTGTACAAATGCAGAGTGAAATAACGGTCTTCCTGTTTGCTAAGAGGTAGCCTTCTCCAGTCTTTAGGAAAATACTGTCTAGTTTAGGTAATGCATAAGGTCCATTTTCATTTTGCACCTTGCTGACAAATATTCCAACTTGGTGTTTTCTACAATTTTCTTACACATGCTTCTATTCTGTGTACAGAATTAAGTAGAAGGAAAAACTCTCTGTGAGGTTTCCCTACCTGCCTCAATGACCACAGCACAGCAGATTTCTGCCCAAATTCTTTCTCTTCGGCAGACATTGCTTTGGACTTCAGTGGGTAAACTTTGACGCAATACCATTGATCATTTCATCAGCTCATTATTACCTCCCTTGACCTCTTTACAGTACTGGACAACTACCAAATTCTGTGGAAGAAACTCTTGGATTAATGTTAGGGAAACATAAATAGGTAAGCCAATAATTTGATGTGTATATTTTATGACTGATTTATTCTAAATGCATTTATATATTTTCTCTTGTTCCGTATACTGCCAACTTCTGTGAGCTTCCATTTATTACTGTGATCAGTCCCCAGTGCTAAAGACAAAAGATGTGTTGGTTTGAAAATATTTAAATAACATGTCTCCCAAATTGTAGAGCAGGGTATAATTGGAAATATTTCAGACATGTCTAGTCTTCAGTCCATGGATCACATGAATCCCAGGATATAAAGCAGTCAGTGGTGTTCATACATGGCAGTACTATACAATGTCCAAAAGATCAATGCCCTATTCCCATGAAGGTTCTTTCACATTGCTCTTGGGACTTCCTTTCAACCATATGGTCTGCAATTTGACTTACTCAGAAAACATGGGGCATTAGGAGGATGAATTTCAGATGTATTTCCAGTTGTGCTTGAGCAAGAACGTGACAATTTCCATTTTTGCCAGGGCTCTTTTCCTTATTTTAAACACAGCAATCTCTTTTACAGAACCTATAATGAGAACTCTGTTGTATCACAGGAGCAATTCCCACATTCAAGCACTTCTTCAGAATATCTGGATTAAATATAAGTAAATTAAATCTAAATTCTACTGAAATAATAAAATAGCAAATAGAAATAGCTACTGTGAGATGCTTCCTATTTCACTAGAATGGAGAGATAAAGTGACTTGAGTAGTCAGGGCCTGGAGACTGGGGTCACCTCAATGGAGGGTAGACACATGATGGGGAATGGAGAAGGACAATGGAGTATGTTTTCTATAGACAAATCACAGAACCTGTGCTTACTCTCTGCCCATGTAGAGACCTTTACTGAACAGTGGAGCTTTCCACTACCATTCCACCGGGCTCCTGACTACCCTTAAGCCACCAAGGAGAACCTGGTCCCAGAAGACAGCCTAGTTGGGTGAGGACCAACAACCTCACACTCCCATCTGAAGTTTTCTTGCCACAGATTCATTTATCTGTGATCTACTTTGGTCTGAGACTATTAAATGAAATGCCCAGAAATGAATAATCCCCATCTATCTGACTAGCATTATTCCATTTCCTAACATCTTGTATGACATGCTCTGTGTTCTCTCTGCAACCAGCATGTCCATTTTATGTGTGCCACCCTATTGGTAACACTGTAGTTTCAGTTCTCAGTTCCATGTCTTGGCAAAGCAGTTATTGTGAGATAGATAGATCTTACATCATAGGCTAATACTACAGCAACATACCCAAATTATTCTTCAGTGAATCTGAACTGTAGGTCTTCTGTGATGTACACCTCATCACAGAAAGCAGGATGCTTGTAGATCAATATTTTTGGAGAAAAAACATGTTCATGCACCTTTTATATATTATATTCATGAACATTTTATTAATAATTATTATTGTAATTTGTATGTTTAATCTATTATTAGATATCACCATAGGCATGTCTGTGTAGGAAAATCACATATACCTAGAGCGTGCTATATACCCATTAGTTCAGTGATATCAGGTATACACTTAGACTATAGATAGTTTCCTGCTGAGTGAATGAATTTCTTACTTTATTACTCACTCTCTCTGTTGACCATTTTTCCAGAAATAATTTTTAATCTTATACCTGTTTTCAAGGTTCATGATTCTATTCTTCAAGCTCCCTTTAGCCAACTACACATAGAAATATAAAAAAAAAAAAAAAAAAAACACAAAATAGCAAAATTGGCTTCCAGAATTTCTTCTTTGACTCAAATATGCTCCTATGACTCAATGACTAGAGAAAGTAGTAAAGATCAAGGGCACTTTCCTAAAGCTTTTTGAAGTATGTTTAGCATAAAAGATTGCATAGATTTAAAACATACATTCTAATATATACACACCTTTGATATATTCATAAGCAAGAAAAGAAACATATTTACTGCTTCCAAAACTTTTCCTTATATGCTCTTACTAGTGCTTTAAATAGAGAATGGCCTGTGGTTTCTGTGTGCATGGTATGGGTGGCTTATAAACACTCAATACTAAGATTTCTTTACAGTACATGTTTAAGTTCACTGTCCTATATTTTTGGGTGGGTTCTCAAATCTTTAATAATTTTTAATTATTTAAAAAATGTTTAACTTTAACATAGTTTGTTTATATTTTCTCCTCTCTAAAATCTATTCAGATCTTATTCCTCTCCCTAACCACCAACTTTAAGATCCTTCAAAAAAAAACCAAAAATCTAATACAACAAAATCCACAAAACCAATAAAAGAAAAGAAAACACCACCCACAAAATAAAAATGAACACCAAAGTGTAGCTAAATAAAAGAACACACAGGTACAAACACACACACACACACACACACACACACACACACACACTCATACTTATTCTCTCTCTCTCTGTCTTGCTCTCTCTTTCTTTCTGTCACACACACACACACACATACACACACAACCACATACATATATACACATACAAACACAAATTTATACATACATATACACACACACACAAAATGTAGAGCCCACTATATGTTGGTTAACTACTACTAAACTTAAGGCATGCCCTGGAGTGGGTTAATTTTCTCAGTCACTCTCTTGGACAAAACATATTTTCTCTCTCTCAACAGGTATAAATGGCAGTTCAGTTAGTAATCTTTATTTAGTGACTAGATTTTTATTCATTTATCCATTCACTCATTTAATCTTTAATATAACAAAATAAAATATAAGCCAAAAACTATCACAATGAAGTTGGACAAAACAAACCAACAGAAGGAAAAGACCCTGAGAGAAAGAACAAGAATCAGAAAACCACTCATTTGTATACTTGAGAATTCATAAAAACACCAAACTGAAAGCCATAACATATATGAAGAGTATCTGGTGAAGGCCCTGTGCATGCTGTCTCATTCTCTGTGATTCTTATAAGCTTTGATCATATTAACTTAAAGAGCCTTATTTTATTGGTTACTAAATCAAGCTTCCAGTGCTGGGATTGGGTTACATCTGATTGAGTTGCTGTCCAAAAGAGCCCCACAGGAATACCCAAACAATCCAGGCAGTTGCTAAGATTTAGGTTGCTCTCTGCAAACTGAGAGCAAGATTTCATTTCTGAAGGCAACACCTATTCAACCTATTCATTGAACATGCAGGTGTTGAACTGTTGCTTACAGAGACTCTTTACTCCTATTATCCAGCATCTTTGGTACATGAAAAGTACTCTCTAAGTTATCAAAAGAGAAATGTAAACACCAAATCAACTACAAACTCTATGTCTACAATGATGCAGTACCTTCAAGATATGCTAGGGCAATGGTAGCACAGTATGACTTATTAATTGTAATCACTCTGCTCAAGAAGGGAACCTGTAGAGCTTGAGGAACCTACATTCATGTAATTGATCATTTTATGTGTTGATAAGAAAAATACTTTATTTTAACCCTTTTTCATAGAACCACTCATGGTGGGGTGTGCCTGTAATCCCAGGATTCACCAGGTGGAGGCAGGAAGATCAGGTGCCTAAAGGTTATCTTTGGATTTATAGTGAGTTCAAGACCAACTTGGGATACATGAGTCCTAATCTAAGAACAAAAGAAAACAAAACAAAACAAAAACCAAAAATATCTATTATATATGTGTAAAATTATGTATATTTATGATACTTATGATATATAAATAAACATTTGTAAAAATAAATATATCTATTATATGTGTTAAATTTTATATATGTGTATATAATATATATATGTGAAATATATATGATATATTTCACAGAATTCTCCTCTTCAACTGAAAGACTGATTGGCATGCTAAATTGAAGGCAAAGAATCATGAAATACTTACTTTCCCTAGTTCATGTAGAGTCTTGTGAGCTTAGGACTAGGAGCACCTAGATACCTTATAGTAATTTAAAGTCCATAAATAACTTTATGATTTGTCTTAACATACCTGAGAATTTTGTACATTTTACGGTTGTTCATTTTCTGCATTCTTAAACCACACTCACATATACTTAGTGAAATGGACAAGAGAAGTTGAAAATAGCTCATGTTGTTAACAGAAGGAATATCTCAAATTCACAATTTGTTAGCACAGGTTTTAAACCCTTAAATATTCATTTGGTATGAATCATATTTCAAAGGGCTTTTTTCCATATTACTGCTCAATGTACAAGAACAGATTCAATTAGTTACTTGAGGCAGTTTTATAAGCTTGGCCGATGGTACTTTCCTCTCTTAGTTTATCAATTTCTTTAGGCTGGGTATCAAGAATATCCCCCCTTTTCTTTTTTCATCCTAAAACAAAGCAAATGCTGTACCAAGGATGCATTCCCAAAGAATTTGGAAACCTTATCCTGACATAATGGCTGCTTCTGATATTGGAGAGAACACCAGGGAACTACAGATGGTTCAGGAACATGCATATGAGCCAAGTTCTAACATTTTCTGTTGTCACATTAGGTTTCATTTCCTGGTAACAATATGCCAAGTATCTCAAGACTCATGCCCCTAGCAGGATGCTGATTCTTACTTATGAAAGCTAGCCCTTTTTCTTCATTGGATGGAGGCTAAGTCACTACAGCTGCCTGGTAATGTTTATCCCAAACACAGCAAACCTAAATTGAAGTTAAATAACTTATTGCTTTTGTAGATATAAATAATTAAAATACTTTTTTTTTTTTTTACATTTTGAGGCTCTTGAATCATCTGTATGGAATGGTGTGAGTCTATGGAGGCATTTTGGCACCAATGCCATGTGGTGCAATGTTTCCATGTGCTAAGGCTAGAAAAGCAAGAGTAGAAACTAGAAAGTCTATAACATATCATAGTTTTCTTTTTTTAAAAAAAGATGGCAATCATTTATCCAACTGTAGAAAATATCTTACATTGAGAATAGCCTGTGTTGATGTATGTAGAGTGGCAGACATAGAAGAGACCACTTGCTAGCCTTCTTGAACAGAAATCTGGAAATATATGGAAAGAAGCTCGAAACCATTGCCTATGTCTATATTGTGAGAGACAAAGAAGTTCTATAACTTGGTAAGTTTCAAGCTATTACTTTCTCAATGTGTATATTTTTTAAAATCGTGAATTGCAGAGGAAGAGTTGTGAAAAGTCTCAGCTCATCTCAGAAGATGAGGAGGAGCAGATGTATAGAGCTGAGAATTAGGAACTTCCAGTCCTGTCTATTGTTTCCTGTTATGTCTGGTTATACCCCTATGAATGCTATTAGTTCATATTGTAATTGCTGGTTTTGTGTGTCAAGTTGACACAAGCTGGAGTTATCACAGAGAAAGGAGTTTCAGTTGAGAAAATGCCTACATGAGATACAGCTGTAAGGCATTTTCTCAATTAGGGATCAAGGGAGGAAGGGCTCCTTGTGCATGTTACCATTTGCAGGCTGGTAGACTTGGGTTCTATAAGAAAGCCAGCTGAGCAAGCCAGGGGAAGCAAGCCAGTAAGAAACATCCTTCCATGTCCTCTGCATCAGCTCTTGTTTCCTGACCTGCTTGAGTTCCAGTCCTGACTTCCTTTAGTGGTGAACAGCAATGTGGCAGTGTAAGCTGATTAAACTTTCCCAACTTGCTTCTTGGTCATGATGTTTGTGCAGGAATAGAAGCCCTGACTAAGACACATATTAAAGACACCTCTAAAAGTAAAAAGGGGAAATTCGGCATTTATTAAGACTGCCTTGCCCATCATAGTAGTCTGGGTGTTTTTTCCTTGTACTCCTGACCTCTATAGTCATCAGTCATGTATCCTACTTAAAATAGACATAACAGACCTTCACATTTATTTGGGACTCTCTTGCATCCTCAGCTATGTCATTTGCTTGGGCTTTGCCTGGCATTACTTGGCCAATGATGGAACAGTTCTATCACATTCAAAAGACACTGCAAGAAGTGTTAAGTGCCCATTCTAATAATCATTTCCTGAGAACATGCTTTGAGAGTCCAATGTGATTCATTCCCAGAAAGAAGAAAAGAAAAAAGGAAAGGCTTCAGTTAGGGCACCTGGCATTATTCTCAAACTAGCTGGATTTAAAATCATGTAGGAGATTGAGATATATCTCTGGGTATGTCTGTGAGGGAAGTTCAGAAAGGACAATCTGAGAGGAAAGACATACTCTGAATGTGGGTGTCACCATCTGTCTTAGTTGGGGTTTCATTGCTGTGAAGGAACATGACCAAGGCAACGCTTATAAGGGAAAATATTTAATTGTGGCTAGCTTACAATTTCAAAGGTTCAGTACATTATCATCATGGTAGCAGGCAAGCAGACCTGGTGCTGGAGGAGCGGAGAGTTCTAGATTCACAGGCAATATAAGGGGACTTTATCTTCAGCAGGTAGCCAGAAAAAGACTGTCTTTCCACACTTGGCAGAAATTGAGTCTTAGGAGACTTCACAGCCCAATACCCACAGTGACACCCTTCCTCCAACAAGGCCACATCTACTCCAACAAGGCCATGCCTACTTCAACAAGGTCCCATGGTCAAGCATTCAGATACATGAGTCTATGGAGACTAAACCAATTCAAACCACCACACCTTGGGAACTTAGATGGATTATAAAAAGAAAGACAGGGAAGGCAAGCTGAAGATCAGCACTCAACTCCTTGCTTCCAGTTCCACAGAGATGTCAGAAGATAAGGGGTTACACCTATACTTTCTCCCCACCAAAGAACCACCTGCTACGAAGGATTGTATTCTTAAATGGAAAATTAAAATAGGTTCTGCAATTTTTGTTAAGAGTTTGGATAGTATGTCTTTATCAGAACCCTATTTTCTATTCTCATTTTTCCTAATGGCCCCTATTACCATTTGGTGTTTTTATAGAAAGTTGAAAATTATCTTTGTAGTGTGAACCACAGTTGTCAAAGACTAAATTTCTGTGCATTTTATTTCAACTTGATTAAAAGTGCTATTTTACATGAAAACTCCTTGTGTTAGAAGGGTCTTAGAAGAATGTAGCTGAAAATAGTTGGAGTTTAGAAAAACTCCTCTGCTGTAGCTGAAAGGCAGGAAGAGAATTTCAGATCCTGTTGCTACCACTTCAATGCAACAGACATGATTGCTGTGCGTTGGGGCAAAAGACTAATCCACACAAAGTTAGCACCATACTTTCAAACAAAGATTCAACTGGCATGTCTGATAAGAAGAAACAGTCTGCATAATTATTAACTCTGTGGTTAAGCCATGAAAGAAGTAAGCAACTTGTGTGGAATATTATTACAGTAAAGACTTATATTTTTATTTATTCTTTTCTTATATATTACATCTCAACAGTGGTCATTTCTGTCCTCTCTCCACCCAGTCTCTCTTTTCCTCCCAGTCCTGCCTCACACCCCACATTCACTCCTCCATTTGGTTAAGAGAAGGACAAGCTTCCCAGGGGTATCAACAAACATGACATATCAAGTTGTAATAATGTGAGACACCTTCCCTCATATTAAAGATGGACAATGTAGCTGTCCAGCAGCCATGGATGAACTGGGTCTACCTGAAAGAGGAGCTGGGAATGAAAAGGGACTGGTGTGAGAGATAAATGAAGCCAAGACAAAAGTTTCTGATCTAGGCTCTAACTTTATTATTCCATACTGCTTTTAAAGGAACAGCTCAGTGGGTGGTCAACTCCTCAAGTTTCCAGTAGGAAGTTACAAATGCAGAGAGCCAGGTTGTTTGTCCTACTCAAGGCTGGGGGAAGGGCACAGGACAAGATAACCTAGTGGGAGGAAATGAGTCCCAAAGCTGGCAAATGTCAGAGACTGTACCCACTCCCACTGTTAGGAGTCCCACAAGAAGACCAAGTTACACAACCATAATGTATATGCATAAGTTCTAACTCAGACATATTCAGCCTCTCTGACTGCTCCTCCAGTCACTATGAGCCAAGGTTAACTGATTCTCTTCGTTTTCATGGGGGTCCTTGAACTCTATGGCCACTACAATAAGTTCTCTCCTTCTTCTGAAAGATTCCCTGAGCTCTGCCTAATGTTTAGCTGTGGGTCTCTGAATCTGATGCAGAGAAATTGAGGAATATCCTTGAACACAATTGCACAGAAGACAACTTTATGAATAGGATACCAATAATGCACATATTAAGATCAATTTGTAATGGAACCTCAGGAGAAAGAAAGGCTTCTACAAGACAAAGGACTTTATCAGTACATAAAACAGCAGTCTACAGAATGGAGACAAATTTTCACCAACTTCACAGCTGACAGGGCTAAATTTTAAAAATATAAAGAACTCAAGAAACTAGACATCAACAAACCAGATAATCCAATTTTATTTTTATTTTAAGTTTTTTTTTTTTCATTTTTTTTTCATATTTTCTTTACGTTTCAAATGTTTCCCCCTTTCCAGCTCTCCACTTTGGAACCTCGCCATTCCCTCCCATTCCCCCCGCCACTATAAGGGTACTCTCACACCCACCCACCTACCCACTCTCATCATTCCTCCTAGGCATTCTCCTATATTGGGGGATCTAACACCCTCAGGCCCAAAGGACTCTACTCCCCCTGATGTCTAACAAAACCCTCCTCTGCCACATATGTGGCCAGAATCATGGTGCCTCCATGTGTATTCTTTGGTTAGTGATCCAGTCTGCTGAAGTATCTAGGTGTCAGGCGAGTTGCCAATTTTGCTCCCTCCCTTTGGCTGCAAACTCCCTCAGCTCCTTCCGTCCCTTCTCCAACTCCACCATCTGGGACCTCACACTCAGCCTTATGGTTGCTGTGATGTGACTCTTGGGTATTTCGACTTTTGGGCTAATAACCACTTATCAGTGAGTACATACCATGTTCAATCTTTTGTGACTGTGTTATCTCGCTCAGGATGATATTTTCAAGTTCCATCCATTTGCCTGCGAATTTCATGAAGTCATTGTTTTTAATAGCTGAGTAGTCCATTGTGTAAATGTACCACATTTTCTGTATCCATTCCTCTGCTGAGGGACATCTGGGTTGTTTTCAGTTTCTGTCTATTATAAATATGGCTGCTATGAACATAGTGGAACATGTGTCTTTATTATATGCTGGAGCACCTTCTGGGTATATGCCCAGGAGTGGTATAGCTGGGGCCTTAGGTAATATTATGTTCATTTTTCTGAGGGTTCAACAAACTGATTTCCAGAGAGGTTGTATCAGCTTGCATGCCCACCAGCAGTGGAGGAGTGTTCCTCTTTCTCCACATCCTCACCAACATCTGCTGTTAACTGAGTTTTTGATCTTAGCCATTATGATTGGTGTGAGGTGGAATCCAAAGGTTGTTTTGATTTCCAATTCCCTGATGAGTAAGGATGTTGAAAATTTGTTTAGGTGCTTCTCAACCATTCAAGTTTCCTCACTTGAGAATTCTCTGTTTAGCTCTGTTCCCCATTTTTTGATTTGGATTTGTCATAAAATATTTTGGTTTCACCATCTACGATTATTGAGAGTTTTGCTGGGTATAGCAGCCTGGTTGGCATTTGTGTTCTCTTACAGTCTGTATGAGATCTGCCCAGGATCTTCTAGCTTTCATAGTCTCTGGTGAGAAGTCTGGTGTAATTCTGATAGGTCTGCCTTTGTATGTTACTTGCCCAATTTCCCTTACTGCTCGTAATATTCTTTCCTTATTTGGTGTATTTGTTGTTTTGACTATAATATGATGGGAGGAATTTCTTTTCTGATCCATCTATTTGGTGTTCTGTAGGCTTCATGTATATTTATGTTCATCTCTTTCTTTAGGTTAGGGAAGTTTTCTTCTATAATTTTGTTGAAGATATTTACTGGTCCTTTAAGGTGGGAATCTTCACTCAAGTTGGGAATCTTCACTCTCTTCTATACCTATTATCCTCAGGTACTGTTGTCTCATTGTATCCTGGATATCCTGGATGTTTGGGGTTAGGAGTTTTTTGCATTTTGTGTTTTCTTTAACTGTTGTGTCAATGTTTTCTAAGGTATCTTCTGCACCTGAGATTCTCTCTTCATCTTTTGTATTCTGCTGGTGATGCTTGCATCTATGCCTCCTGATTTCTTTCCTAAGTTTTCTAACTCCAGGATTGTCTCCTTTTGTGATTTCTTTATTGTTTCTATTTCTGTTTTTAGTTCCTGGATGGTTTTGTTCATTTTCTTCGCCTGTTTGATTGTGTTTCCCTTTAATTCTGCCCATTTGATTGTGTTCTCCTGTAATTCTTTAAGGAAATTTTGTGTGTCCTCTTTAAGAGCTTTCAGTTGTTTACCTGTGTTCTCTTGTATTTCTTTAGAGTGTTATTTTTTTCCTTCTTAAAATCTTTTATCTTCATCATGAGATGTGATTTTAAGTCTGATTCTTGTTTTTCTGGTGTGTTGGAGGTATCCAGGGCTTGCTGTGGTGAGAGAGCTGGGTTCTGATGATGACAAGTAGTCTTGGTTTCTGTTCCTTGTGTTCTTGCTCCTGCCTTTCGCCATCTGGTTATTTCTGGTGTTAGCTGGTCTTACTCTTTTTGACTGTGGCTTGTCTTTCCTGCAAGCCTTGGTGCCAATACTCCTTTGAGACCAGTTCTCTCTGTGCTTAAAAGTGTGTAGGCACTCCTGTTATACCAGCTCTCGCTTAGCATTATTTGAGTATGGAGTCCTATGTCACAGGATCTGCTCTCCAGCCACCGAAGGAAACCAGATCCCTGTTCCTCAGTGCCTGTGACCTGGGTATTCCAGGTGGGTCCCTCTGAGCAGTCAGTCTTGCCCCCACTCCTGAGATGCTAGCTTTCTCCCAGCACTATTTGGCTATGGAGACCTGGTAGCTCAGGCAGAGGTCTCCAGCCACAGATGGAAGTTGGAAGTCTCTTACCTCTAGGCTGTCCCTCAGTCCCTGTGTCTGGAGCCCAACTCTCGCTGGCTTTTCCAGACTCATGGGGTACTAGATTTCTCCCGGACCTGTTTGGCTATGGAGCCCTGTTGGCCCAGGCAGAGGTCTCCTGCCACCCAGATAATCCAATTTTTAAAAATGGGGTAGAGACCTAAACAGAAAATTGTCAACAGAGGAATCTCAAATGGCAAAGAAGCACTTAAAGAAATGTTTAACAACCAGAACCAAAACAATTTTGAGATTCCATCTTACAACTGTCAGAATAGCTAAGATAAAAGTCACAAATGATAGCTCATGTTGTCAAGGATGTAGAGCAACAGGAATGATCCTCCATTGCTAGTTGGAGTGCAAACTTGTACAACCACTTTGGAAATCAATATTAAAGTTTTTCAGAAAATTGGGAATTCATCTGCACGAAGATCCAGTTACACTAATCCTGGGCATATACTCAAAGGACTACCAATCCTACCACAAGAACACTTGATCAACTATGTTCATAACAGTTTATTCATAATAACCAAAAACAGGAAACAACTTAGATGTCCCTCAACTGAAAGATGATTAATGAAAATGAGGCACACTGACACAACGGGGTATCAATCAGTTCTTTAAAAAAAATAACATCATGAAATTTGTAGGCAAACAGATGGAAGTAGAAAAATTATCTTGAGTGAGGTAACCCAGAAAGATAAATATGGTATGAACTTACGAGTAAGTTTATATTATATTTGAAAAGAGAATAATCATGTTACAATTCACAGAACAAGAGAGGCGAAGTAACAAGGAGTGTTTATGGAAGGACACACAAATCTCCCTGGGAAGAGGAAATAGAATAGATATCACAAGTATACTGGAGCATGTGGGGACAAGAACAGGAAGAAACAGATGAGGGAAGGATAGAGGATGATAGTATCAAGAGAGAAAACTGGAATTAGGAAGTATTTCAGAGGCAAGGTAGAAACCTAGTGCAATGGAAACCACCAAGAATCTATGAGAAAGACCCTAGTAAGATTCCCAGTGATGTAGGACATAGAGCATGAACAAGCCTTTTTGTTTGTTTGTTTGTTTTTTGGGTTTTTTTGTTGTTGTTGTTTTTGGAACCAGACAAGGCTTGCAGTGGAAGTATTGTGACACAAATAATAAATATACCATTCAAAACTTTTGACCTACAATTTGTCCTGCCTATGAGATGTGATATAGTTAAGGCGGCTCAGAAATTATGGGAGTGACCAACTGATGACTGATCCAGCTTAAGACCTATGCCATGAGAGGGATTCCACCCAGACTGCATGGAGGCCCAGGAACCAAAGGCTGGATAGACCAGAGATCTAGGATAGAACCAAGCACAAGTGGCAAAATAAAGTCAATGAAATGATTCCTAATGATATTTCATATCCTCGTAAACAGGGCCTAGCATATTCATCATCCAAGAGGTTTCTACCAGCAACTCATGGAAACAGATGCAGAAACCCACAACACCTGTGTTCTTATTCATACTTTACTTTGCGGTAAATAAGAGAAAGAATCAGGTGGTTTACATGAAGCATTATTACTATAAATACTTGTATGCACACTAATCCTTGTAGTCAGTAGACATAAGAAGTAGGCCACATATGAGGAGAATTGCATTGCAATATTTCTGATTTTGTATATTTTTTCTAAATGCACTTAAAACTTACTACAAACTACAGCATAAAATGGTATAAATGTCTAATTCTAAAGTTCCTGATGTATTATCCCAAAGTAAAGGTTTTGAGGTGTTGGTAATGCTGTGTTAGCTATGGAGACTCCATAGAAGAGTGTGTTTCTGGCTTTCTAAAGCTGTTGAAGCCTGACTGTCCACATCAGTGTATAGTTTGGTATCATGACACATGATGTTATAGTTACATACCTTGCCTGACTCTGCCTCACAGCTGGTCCTTGTCATTATAAGGACTTTTGAAGTTATGTAGAAACCATTCCTATTAGTCAGAATTATCCTATTTTCTCCTCCACTACTGGTCTTTGTAATTCATAAGAACTTCTGAGATTAGACTAGCCTGTTCTTATTTTTCAGGGCCATCTTACCATATCAAGATCTTTAATCATATCTATAAAGTTCCCCACAGATGTACAAAGTGCTATATTTATAGATTTTGGAAATTGTAACATAAATATATAAAACAAATAAACGTATTTGAGGGACATTATTTTTTAATATTATGTATCTATTGCTTTTCCTGAGGACTTGGCTTTGGGTTACTTATGCTATGGCAAGCATTTTCTCTACTGCAAAGTTGCAAAACCCAGTTCCCTGAGACTGTTACTGTGCCCAGGACAGAGCTCAAGCGGAATTATGAGAAATCTAGAAGAGGAGAAACTTCCTCTTTGGCCCCTCTTGTCTTTGATTTGAAACCCAGACCTTCAAAGAACAGTTCTCAAAACTGGTAGGTGGTGAAGTCCTTCTTGTACTGGCTTATCACATTCTTGAGTCTTCTGGACAAATACATATAACTTCCCAGAGGTCTTCAATGGATAAAGGAGCATGAGTAAGACATTTATTTAACAGAAACAGCCACCCATTCCCTTCAAGGAGGGCCAAGCCAAGGCATGAGACCTGTGAAAGGTGGGTTGTGAACATGGCAGAGACCTGACAACAAGTCTTAGAATGTGCCTAATGAAGATGTGAGCTGGAGCACACAGAAATACACTTGTCTAGAGAAGATGGACTATCTTGAGTGTAATGGTAGGGATATTCTTGCTGTTGTTCTCTGAACCATATTTGTGTCTTTATACTTCCTTCAGTGTATCCAGCAGGCTTCATTCACTTACTCCTTTTCTATTGTGTGTTTTGTGGTATTGCTTGATTTGTTTTTTGGAGGTTTTTTTGTTTGTTTATTTTATTTTTATTTCTGCATAGTTTATATCATAACAAAATTTGCAACCTGGGGGTCACAATTAAAATAGACTGTGGCCCGCACCTACAGAATGATCAAATGCTGCATTTGGAAAGTATATTCGTTCTGGTGAGAGAAATCCAGTGTAAAGTAAGGCTTGATCCCTTCTCTATGAAGCTAGTTCTTTTTTAATTTGTTCAGCTATATTGTGATGGAGCCTGGATACTTTTCCTAACATGCCAATAGCATGATTCTTGAATCTATTAGCTGCAAGAACAATTACCAAATAAACCTCTTTACTCTATACTACCCAATCTTGGGTGTTTTATTATAGCAAAAGTAAAAGAGACCAGAACACTAATACATGCTCTTTTTTGACAACTCATTTGCATATATTATACTCAAAACTAATTTTCACATTTTCAACCCAGATTTGTATTCAAATTGTAAACATTTTCATTGCCTGAGTTGGGCTTGTCTTTCCAGTATCCCTAAAGCAACCAAGAATTTGATTGTATTCACTCACTCTTAAGCATCAGCCAAGACAGACCAAGTCAGTGGGTGTAGTCTGGAAACAGAAACTGACCACCATGAAACTCCTGTGTCATTCACAGAACTAATCTTACAGTGGTATGGTGCTTGTTTCTGGCACATTTTTAGAAGCAGCAGGTGGGGTAGTGTTACATGTTCTGGATGAGTGGACTCTGAAATAAATATGTTTCTTCATTAGTTATTCTCAACAAACTGGCAGGTATAAGGTTATTTTTAATTGACATTGTTCATTTCAGATTTCTGCATATTCAAAGCCACTCCACTTATTAACTACATAATCAATAGTTTGCATTTCATGAAGTCTACCATTTACAAAGAAGGGAAGTATTGTAGTAATTCTACATCTGCTGTGTATAGTCAGAGAGAAGGCTCATGGAGTAAAAGTACTTGGTATGGAAGCTTAGCAATCCAAACTTAATCTTTGGAATCCTCATAAGGATCAAGGAGAAAGCCAACTGCATAAAATTGTTCTCTGACCTCCATATGCTCCATGTGGCACACACACATGGTCAACCACACACACACACACACACACACACACACACACACACACAGGCACACACACACAAACTCACACCTGCGAGTGCACATACACCATGTATATGCATTCACAAAACAAATTCATGTTTTAAATTATGGTAATAACCTTAGATATGATGGTAATTTTTAAGGAAGCATCCTCTTATCATTCCTGATTATTTTTGAGGTTTTTTTCTAAAGAGTGAGATAATTTCTTTTCCAATTTACTCATTTCTCTCTTTTGTTTTTTATAAACAGACTACAACAGCATATCATATATCCTCCCTGGGTAATTTCTGATAAAATTATGAGAATGCCACTTCTGCCAAAATGAGGTTGATAGAACACTGTGGGCCCTTCCATTCACTTCAGATTTCAGTTAATCAAGTGAAGGAAATATTAATCACTGTGCTTGTTGTATTCCAAATGTCAGAAGTTTTGAAAGAGGAAAACAAGCAGTTGCAATTATTTCTAGCAATATGGAAGTTAAGAATGCACATACCAAACTACTAAAAATGTTTTACGCAACCTGTTAATAAAATATATTTTTCACACCACAAAGTAGCACATGCTCTTTTCCTGCTAAGGCAATTAGGCAAACACAGAATTCAATCCCTATATTTATAATATTCTGAAAAATTAAACTAAAAATAACCTAGCTGATAACAATGAAGAGGTATTATTGCTGCTAGTCTAATAAGAACACCACAATGCTTTTGATTATTGTTGCTCTCATTACATAGTTTTGTTTGTGTGTGTGTGTGTGTGTGTTTGTGTGGCAAAGATGAGGAGTCCACCTGTGTATAGTCATTACTGATTAAAGTACATAGTTAATCATTGGTTTAACTATGTACGTTAAACCAATGGAAACCATTGGAAAACCTACTGGTTTATCATTGTAGTAAGTCAGGAGTGAATTTTTTTCCAGGCTCCTGCCAACTCAAGACAAACAAACTATCACATAGAGCATAACATGCATGTTCACCTTGTATGAATTTCACTTCCTTAATTTCTTCAACTCTACAAGTTCCTTTTCTTAGAGGTCTGTCAACTAATATGCCAGTTTCCAGTTCCTGGGGTGGGTGGGGGACTGTGCATTCTAGATCAGATTGAGCCTCTTACATGGGGGCAGCCAGTGGAGAGTATCAATTTCAACAGAGACCTTGTTAAGGAAGCATGGCTTACCAGGTTTGGCCATAGAAACCGGTTCAGAACAGGCCATGTAAGCAGGTGGGAGCCCTTGAACTTGGCCTAAACCACCTTGGCTGGTTGAATACAAGCACCTGCCCTGGGTTCTTGAATGAAACACACACACACACACACACACACACACACACACACACACATACACACACATCAGTTAATTTTTGACATGCTGCATGACAAGTTCAAAAGCTGGGCACTCCAAACCTTTCTTTGCCAGCAAATGCTCCCCTCTGGTACTTCTGAGACTCCTAAACCTTCCCCTGCTACCTTAGGCCCAATCAGGGAAGTGGGCAATGTTCACTCACTCAAATTTTTACATGGCTGGTTGACTTTCTATCCTGCAGCTATTATATGCCATCCTCCTCCCCTGAGTCATGGTGATTCTCTGTCTTCCTTTCTCTTCTTCACCTCCTCAAATCTAAAGGTCCTGCTGCAGTCTACATGCCCAGCCATTGGCCATTGGCTCTTTAATGATCAAAAACCAATTGAGGACAAGGACCTTCAGCATTTGAACACGCAGTTTCCCAGTTTTGGGAGCCGGATTAATTCAAAGCATTGGAACCAATCATCAACAGAGCTTTGTCTTTATTCACTTAGAAAAATCCACTGAATATTCACAGGTGCTCACACATGTAAATCAACTCTCCATTATTATTTATTTATATTCCATGTTTTGACTTTTCCACAAATCACTATCTGTTCCAGGTCAGCAAACTCCCTCCTTGTGTACAGCTTGAGCCTCTTGTGCAAAAGCTTCCATGAACACCTGCATATACATCTTCATATGATCACAGACTTTCACCTGAACTGTGCCATTACTGTGAATGTGTGTATTGTATGATAAGATTGCATTCAATTTTGTAACATATTGGTTTCCAAAGCGTTGGCATCACCTTACTCTTTACCATAGTGAACAAGGTTGCAGGCTCTGTGACATTGCACTGTCTGTGCCAGTGCCTGTCACTGTCTTCACTTTCACATTGGAATGGCTTTATAATGGCATCTCTTCACAGTTGGACAGTGTTATGAAACAAGCATCTTCTATGTGTTCACTTGTAATTCTTACATTTATAGAGTCAAGTGTATGTTCAGATATTTTGCTTAGTTTAAAATTTGTGTTATTTTTTCTTGTTGGGTGTTTAGGGTTCTCTGTGTGTCCTATACACAAGTCTATTATAGTATATATTACTTTGGAGACTTTCCCCCTATCCATGGTTTCTTTTCATGTTCTTTTACTTCTGATTTTAATTAGAAATTTATGAGATGTATTTTGATCATTTTCACTCTAATGCACTTATACATTTATTTCCAGATCTAACACTTACTTGCCCATTCCAACTTTGTGTCATTTATTTGTAAGCCCATCAGATTCATTTGTGTTGCCCATATGTTCATCAGTGTGTAGCCACTACTGAAGTGTGGACAGCCAATCAGGAGACACACACTTAAAGAAAAAATACTCTCTCTCTCTCTCTCTCTCTCTCTCTCTCTCTCTCTCTCTTTCTCACTCTCTGCCAGCAGCTATCAATTGCCAATAGCTTCTTAGCTAGGGGTAGCACTACATGCTCACTTCTCTTCATATTTCAATTTTGTCTGGCTTAAGCTTTGCATAAGACACATGCATGCTATTGTTTGTAAATATTTAATCTCAATCGGGGATTTCTACCCTGCTTTTGATCATTCAGTTTCCAGATAAAAGACATACAATTTTTATATTTAAAATAAGCCTTGAACAGCAGTAGAGTGGGGCACATATCTACCCTCTAAGCAATCATACTTTCCTTCCAGTAATGGATATGACTAGCCATGTTCTACCTGGGCTACTCTTACACTAATTAGCAAGCCCTCATGGCCATGTTTCATGATTTACCTAACCCATAGTGTCTTCTCCTCTCTCCACCCTCTTTCTCATCTTGCCTTCATGGTCTCTCCTCAGTACCAAAGCCTGAGAACTGAAACCCCACTTACCTCTCTTCTGCCCAGCTATTAGCTGTCTTCATCTTTACTCAATCAGTTGTTTTAAATTACAGAGCAAGATCACATAATATCACTTTGTATACATGAGGATTCTCTGGTCCTTGAGGCAATGAGGGTCAGTATTAGCACTACAATACATAGCAACAGATGAAATCTCAAGACTTCCCTTTTTGTGTCTTAATAAGTTCATATGTGAAACTGTCTGCTGGATATGGAAAAGTGTTTTCTTGCAGTCATCCACCACCTCTGGCTCTTCCAATATTTCTGTGCCCTCTTCTGCAGTGATTCTTAAACTTTGGGAGGAAAGAGTGTATCATAGGTGTCACATATAGCCTCTTATCCTCTGTACTTGACCTGTTGTAGTCTCTGATTTTATCACTGTCTACTGCAAGACGAAATTTCTTAGGTAAGGTTTAGAGACATAATGTTTGATGGGTATAAAGATCAGTCATTAGGAGTCAGATTAATAACATGTCCATTTAGCAGAGAAATAGAAGTAGGTTCTGCCCTAGAGTCTATCATCTAATTAGCCAAAGATTAAATTATTGGGCCTAACAATGGCACTAGCATATCAAATAATGAATCAGGAATTAAATCCCTTTAGAAAGTGGTTGGTTATTCCCATGGCATTTGTGCCACTGTTATACCAGTGAGTATGTCTTGCCAGATTAGTCTACCAGGGCTCATAGCTGGACAAGATTGATGATTAACAGTCTTTCTCAGAGATAAAAATACTTTAATTTTGATAATGAACATTTTCTTGTGTTTTTTGTTTTTTTGTTTTATTATTTGTGCTTTTTTGTTGTTGCTTTTGGGGGGGATTGTTTTCTTTGTTTTATGGATTTTGATTATATCATTATAAATTTCCTTGTTTCTTTGTAGATAATTTATTATTTGAAAGCTTATATTTAGTTCTATGGGTCATTTGTAAACATTGTGAGGCATGAATCAGTTCATTCTTTTTTTGTGTGAATGTCTTATTATTTAGGTAATATTTATCCACAGGAGTATCCTCCTCTGTTGGTATCCATGTCATTCCATTTCTGAACTCTGTTTCTATGTCAACTAGTGGTTTGGTTTGAATAATTTTGCTCAGATTTCTTTGTCCATAGATTTCTTTAATTTCTCAATATATTTTAGATTTAGCCTCAAAACATATACTAAATTTTAGAAAGATAAATCTATAGATTAAAACATTGATAAAAACATTTCAAGTATTAAGTTTAGAAATAGCTATCTTAGCAGAGCATAAGAACAGCTATTGTTAAGATAGTCTTCTTCATATATATCCAGTATTGAGGTAGTTCTACGAGAGATGATATAACACACACACATATGCCTTTCATCCCAGAAAATGAAGCCACAACATAGCAAAGTAAACATCGCAGTGAAAATAAAGTCCAAAATGGTGAATCTATTAACTTTTTACCGGGATTTCTAACAGGAGCATGGCTGAGCAGTTACTTACAAGATGACCTAAAACAACATCATCACATAAAAATCCCACTGCAACATCTATTATAAATCATGAAAGCAGCAATACTGGGGCTCTTTGCACAGCTTGCAGGTGGCTAGACAGGTCCAAGATCTCTTCTCAGCAGCTTGGCTAGTCAGAGTCTCCTCCACCAGCAGGTGTTTACTCCTTCAATAACTATGGAGAGAAGCCTTTGGAACCTTACAAATTTCAGATTTCCTTGTTTTCCTCCTGAGTCTTAACACCACCCCTCTATTTCCCCTCCCATGCCAACTAGCTTCCTTTGACTTCTACAGAGACTGTTCCAATTCCCATTCCCCCCCTGCTTCTATGAGGGTGTTCCCATCCCTCCCCCCTGACTTCTGCCTCATCACCCTAGTATACCTTTTCACTGGAGCATGAAGCCTTCACAGGACCAAGATAAGGCCACCCTCTGCTACATATGCAGCTGGGGCTATGGGTCCCTCCATTTGTACTCTTTGGTTTGTGGTTTAGTGCCTGGTAGCTCTGGAGTGTGTAGTAGTGGAGGATGAGGAACTGGAGTAGCCAGCAGAAAGTCCCAGATACCAGGAGAGCAAGAGGCTCCCAGAATACAAAGGGGATTACGTTAGCTGAAATACCCAACAAAGAGGAGAGAGAACCTGTAGATACCATGTCCAGAAAATATTTTTTTAAAAAAGTCATAGATGGAAACTTTCCCATCCTAAAGAAAGAGAAGTCTATAAATGTACAAGAAATGTATAGAACATCAGTTGTATTGGACCAGAAAAGAAAATTCTCCTGCCACATAATAATCTACACAACAAAGAAAGAATATTCAAAGTGACAAAGAAAAAGGCCAAGTAACATGCAATGGAAGGCCTATCAGAATTACACCCAACTTCTCAACTGAGAATCTTAAAGCTAGAAGGGCCTGGACAGATATTGTACAGCTCCTAAAAAACCACAGATGCTGTCTTAGTCAGGGTTTCTATTCCTGCACAAAACATCATGACCAAGATACAAGTTTGGGAGGAACGGGTTTATTCAGCTTATACTTCCAAATGCTGTTCATCACCAAAGGAAGTCAAGACTGGAACTAAGCAGGTCAGGAAGCAGGTGCTGATGCAGAAGCCATGGAAGGATGTTTCTTACTGGCTTGCTTCTTTCTTGGTGGTGGGAGGGGCCAGGTGCAATAATTTATCTTTCACCTTAAAAAAAATATCTCTGCCTGCCCCATACCACTGGACTCCTAAGAATTTCACTGAGGTAGATGGTCCTTGAATTTGGGTTAGATTTATTTCCCATCCTCTGATACACATATGCGTTACCAATGAGTCCAAAGTGGTTGCTACTTCCTGTTCATTTGGTCCAATCAGCATAATGTCATCAAAATAGTGCACCAATGTGAGATTTTATGGAAGAGACAAATGATCAAATCTCTTCTAAGTTATGACACAGGGCAGGAAAGTTAATATATTCTTGAGGCAAAACTGTAAAAGTATACTGCTGGCCTTGCCAACTAAATGTAAATTGCTTCTGATGGTCCTTATGGACAGGTACTGAGAAGAAGGCATTTGCTAGATCAATAGCTTCATACCAGGTACCAGAAGATATGTTAATTTTTTCAAGTAACAAAACTACATCTGGTATAGCAGCTGCAACCAGAGTTACTACCTGATTTAGTTTTCGAAGGTCAACTGTCATTCTCCATGATGCATCAGTCTTTTGCACTGGCCAGATAGGAGAGTTAAAGGGAGATGTGGTGGGAACCACCACCCCTGCATCTTTCAAGTCCTTGATAGTGGCAGTAATTTCTGCAATTCCTCCAGGAATACTGTTCTGTTTTTGATTCACTATTTTCTTTGGTAGAGGCAACTCTAACGGCTTCCATTTAGCCTTTCCAACCATAATAGTCCTCACTCCACATGTCAGGGAACCAATGTGAGAATTCTGCCAATTTCTAAGTATATCTATCCCAATTATACATTATGTAACTGGGGAAATGACCACAGAATGTGTTCGGGGACCTTCTGGACCTACTGTGAGTCAGACATAAGTCAAAAGTCTATAAATCACCTGTCCTCCATAAGCCCCTACTTTAACTGGATGGCCACAATGTTTCTTGGGATCTCCTGGGACCAGTGTCAACTCAGAACCAATATCCAATAGACACTGGAAAGTCTGATTAATTCCTTTCCCCCAGTGTACAGTTACCCTTGTAAAAGGCCGTAGGTCCCTCTGGGGAAGAAATGGAGAAAGGCTAACAGCAAAATTTTTAGGGGTCTTATCAAGATCCTTCCTCAGGGGAATCTGGCCACCCCTTCATTCAAGGGGTTCTGGGTCTGCAAACTGGATCAAGTCTGGAAATTGATTCACTTGCTGAGATTGCCTTTTGCCACAATCCAATGTGAACATTTTTTAATTTGTTTAAGAATTTTTCTGCTTATACAGTTCAAACAGATATGCAGTAAGCTTCCTAGGCATTTCATGCCTGGAAACACCATGACTGATTAGCCAGAACCAAAGACCTGCATGAGTCATGCCATTATAAATTTCACTTCTCCTGCACTGACCATCATGGTATATGTCATTATAAATGTTGTTTTGTCTACTCTGCCTATTATAATAACTACGATCACTTTGTCTCTGGTTATTCAATGCTGCTACCTGGCCCTTGTTACCTCGAGGCCCAGTTAAACCCATTGCACTTAATTCATCTAATTGAGCAGCAGCATCTCCAACCCTAAGGTCTGGCTCAAGAAAAAGGGCAAGAATAAAACTCTTCAAATGTGCTGGTGCCCCTCTCACCAGTTTTTGTCTCATAGGATTGGTGAAGGGCATATCTTCTTGGCCTTCCCATTGTGGAGGATTAGGTTTTACACGCCACACCAGCATTGCAATTTCTCTGAACCTTAAAATCCCTTTGTCAACACCAATTCAAGGAATATTAGAAATATACAACTCCTTTTCAGTAGGCCAACTTTTCATAAATGCTTCAGCCAACCAAACTTCTGACACCTTTTTTAACTGTGTGAGCTTCCATACTATACCTAGAATCTCCCCTCAGAGGACCCATGTCAATAAAATCAGCCTGATCTAGTTTTATGTTCCTTCCACCATTATCCCACACCCTTAAAATCCATTCCTACACATATTCACCAGACTCCGGCTTGAGTGAATTAGCAAACTCATTAAGCTCCTTTGTAGTATAGAGTACTTCCTCATTGACTACACATTCTACCTCCCCTCTAGGAGCCTGTTTTGCCTTGGGTCTGGTTATAGGTTTAGAAGAAACAATTGGTGGGCCTTGAGAAACATCAATATTGTCTTGTCTGGGATTTTCTTCATGTAGAGAAGGCATTATTTCAAGGGGTGGGGCTTAGGATACTACTTCCTCAGGTGGGGTAAACAATTGAGAATCTGAAGAATCAGAATTCTCAGCTTCAACAGGGTCCTCCCACATATCACCATCCCAAGTTATAGGATCCCATTCTTTGCCAATTAATGGCCTTACTTTAATTGCTGACACCTTATGAGACTGAGACTTGAATTTTCACTGTAATTTAGCCAACCTTATAATATAGTAATATTATATAATATATAATAACAATATAATATAATAACTCCATCAGCTCCTTAGGCCCTTCTCCAACTCTTCCATCTGGGACCTCACACTCAACCTTACAGTTGCTGTGAAGTGACTCTTGGGTATTCTGAACTTTTGGGCTAATAACCACTTATAAGTGAGTACATACCCTGTTTATTCTTTTGTGTCTGCATTACTTTGCTCAGGATGATATTTTCAAGTTCCATCCATTTGCCTGCAAATTTCATGAAGTCATTGGTTTTAATATCTGAGTAATATTCCGTTGTGTAAACGTACCACATTTTCTGTATCCATTCCTCTGTTGAGGGACTTCTAAGTTGTTTTCAGTTTCTAGCTATTATAAATATGGCTGCTATGAACATAGTGGAGCATGTGTCTTTATTACATGCTGGAGAATCTTCTGGGTATATGCCCAGGAGTAGAATAGCTGGGTCTTCAGGTAGTATTATTTTCATTTTTTGGAGAGTCCAACAAACTGATTTCCACAGGGGTTGTATCAGCTTATATTCCCACCTGCAATGAAGGAGTGTTCCTCTTTCTCCACTTCCTCACCAACATCTGCTGTCACCCAAGTTTTTGATCTTAGCCATTCTGACTGGTGTGAGGTGGAATCTCAGGGTTGTTTTGATTTGCATTTCCATGATGAGTAGGGATGTTGAAAATTTCTTTAAGTGCCTCACAGCCATTCAATTTCCTCAGTTGAGAATTCTCTGTTCAGCTCTGTTCAACATATTTTGATAGGATTATTTGGATCTGTGGAGTCTAGCTTCTTGAGTTCTTTGTATACATTGGATATTAGCCCTCTATCAGATGGAGGATTGGTAAAGATCTTTTCCCAATCTGTAGGTTGCTGTTTTTCCTATTTACAGTGTCCTTTGCCTTACAGAAGCTTTGAATTCCATGAGGTCCCATTTGTAGATTCTTGATCTTACAACACAACTCATTGGTGTTCTGTTCAGGAACTTTTTCCCTGTGCCCATGTGTTCAAGACTTTTCCCTAGTTTTTCTTCTATTAGATTCAGTGTATCTGGTTTTATGTGGAGGTCCTTGATCCAGTTGGACTTGAGCTTTGTACAGAGAGATAAGAATGGATCAATTCACAATCTTCTACGTGTAGATTGCCAGTTAAACCAGAACAATTTGTTGAAAATGCTGTCTTTTTTCCCATTGGATGGTTTTACCTCCTTTATCAAAGATCAAGTGACCATAAGCATGTGGGTTCATTTCTGGGTCTTCAATTCTATTCCATTGATCTACCTGCCTGTCACTGTACCAGTACCACATAGTTTTTATCACTACTGCTCTGTAGTACAGCTTGAGGTCAGGGAGGCTAATTCCCCTAGAAATCCTTTTATTGTTGAGAATAGTTTTTGCCATCCTGGGTTTTTTGATATTCCATATGAATGTGAGAATTGCTCTTTCTAAGTCTATGAAGAATTTAGTTGGAATTTTGATGTGGATTGCTTTGAATCTATAAATTGCTTTCAGCAGGATGGCCATTTTAACTATATTAAACTTGCCAATCCATGAGCATGGGAGATCTTTCCATCTTCTGAGGTCTTCTTCGATTTTTTCCTCAGAGACTTGAAGTTTTTGTCATACAGATCTTTCACGTTTGGTAAGAGTCACACCAAGATACATTATATTGTTTGTGTCAATTGTTAATGATGTCATTTCCCTAATTTCTTTCTCAGCCTGAATATCCTTCGTGTATAGGAAGGCTACTGATTTGCTTGAGTTAATTTTGTATCCATCCACTTTGCTGAAGGTGCTGTAGCAGATCTCTGGTGGAGATTATTGGGTCTCTTAAATATACCATCATATCATCTGCAAAGAGTGGTATTTTGATTTCTTCCTTTCCAATTAGTATCCCTTTGACCTCCTTTTGTTGTCTAATTGATTTACCTAGAACTTGCAGTACTATATTGAATAGATGGGGAGAGAGAGGGCATCATTGCCTAGTCCCTGATTTTAGTGGGATTGCTTCGAGTTTCTTTCTGTTTAGTCTGATGTTGGCCACTGGTTTGCTGTATATTGCTTTTACTACATTTAGGTATGCTCCTTAAATTCCTGATCTTTACAAGATTTTTATCATGAAGGGATGTTGAATTTTGGCAAATTCTTTTTCATCATCTAATGAAATGACCATGTGTTTTTTTCTTTGAGTTTCTTTATGTAGTGGATTAAATTGATGGATTTCCAGGTATTGAGCCATCCATGCATCCCTGGGATGAAGCCTACTGGATCATGGTGAATGATCATTTTGATGTGTTCGTAGATTCAGTTTGCGAGAATTTTGTTGAGTATTTTGCATAGATATTCGTAAGGGTAATTGGTCTGAAGTTTTCTTTTATGGTTGTGTCTTTGTGAGATTTTGTTATCAGTGTAACTGTGGCCTCATAGAATGAATTGGGTAGTGTTCCTTCTGTGTCTATTTTGTGGAATAGATTGAAGAGTATTGGGATTAGGTCTTCTTTGAAGGTCTGATACAATTCTACACTGAACCAATCTGGTCCTGAGATTTTTTTGGTTGGGAGAATTTGAATGGATGCTTCTATTTCTTTAGGAGTTATGGGACTGTTTAGATGGTTTATCTGATCCTGAATTAACTTTGTTATTAGGTATCTGTCTAGAAACTTGTCCATTTCATCCAGATTTTCCAATTTTGTTGCATATAGGCTTTTGTAGTAGGAGCTGATGATTATATGAATTTCCTCAGAATCTGTGGTTTTATCTTTCTTTTCATTTCTAATTTTGTTAATTTGCATACTCTCTCTGTGCCCTCTGGTTAGTCTGGCTAAGGGTTTATCTATCTTGTTGATTTTCTCAAAGAACCAATTCCTGGCTTTCTTGATTCTTTGTATAGTTCTTTTAATTTATACATGGTTGATGTCAGCACTTAATTTGATTATTTCCTGCCTTCTACTCCTCTTGGGTGTATTAGTTTCTTTTTGTTCTAGAGCTTTCAGGTGTGTTGTTAAGCTGCTAGTATACGCTTTCTCCAGTTTCTTTTTGGAGGCACTCAGTGCTAGGAATTTTCCTCTTAACACTACTTTCATTGTTTCCACTGGTTTGGGTATGTTGTACTTTCATTTTCATTAAATTCTAGGAAGTCTTTAATTTCTTTCTTTATTTCTTCCTTGACCAAGTTCTCATTGAGTAGATTGTTGCTCAGCTTCCTTGTGTATGTGGGCTTTCTGTTGCTGTTGTTGCCATTGAAGACCAGCCGTATTCTGTAGTGATCTGATAGGAAGCACAGGATTATTTCAATCATCTTATATCTGTTGAGGTTTGTTTTGTAATCAATTATATGATCAGCTTTGGAGAAGGTACCATGAGGTGCTGAGAATAAGGTATATTCCTTTGGTTTAGCATGAAATGTTCTATAGATATCTGTTAAATCCATTTGTTTCATAACATCTTTTAGTTTCACTGTGTCTCTGTTTAGTTTGTGTTTCCCAGATCTGTCCATTGACTATAGTGGGGTGTTGAAGTCTCCCACTATTATTGTGTAAGGTGCAATGTGTGCTTTGAGCTTTAGTAAAGTTTCTTTTATGAATGTGGGAGCCCTTGCATTCGAGGCACAGATGTTCAGAATTGAGAATTCTTCTTGGTAGATTTTTCTTTTGATGAGTATGGAGTGTCCTTCTTTATCTTTCTTGATGACTTTTGGTTGAAAGTCGATTTTATCTGTTATAAGAATGGCTACCCCAGCCTGTTTCTTGGGGCCATTTGCCTGGAAGATTGTTTCCCAGCCCTTTACTCTGAGGTAGTGTTTGTCTTTCACATGAAGGTCGTCTCCTGGATGCAGCAAAATCCTGGATCTTGTTTATGAGTCCATTCTGTCAGTCTATGTCTTTTTATTGGGGATTTGAGTACATCGATGTTAAGAGATAGTAAAGAATAGTGATTCGTGCTTCCTGTTATTTTCAATATTATTTTTATGTTTGTGTGAGTATCTGCTTTTGAGTTTGTTGAAAGATTACTCTCTTGCTTTTTCTTGGGTGCAGTTTCTTTCCTTGAGTTGGCATTTTCCATTTATTATTCTTTGTAGGGCTTTGTTTGTGGAAACATACTGTGCAAATTTGGATTTGTCATAGAATATTTTGTTTTCACCTTCTATGATTATTGAGAGTTTTGCTGGGTATAGCATGCTTGGCCTGCATTTGTATTCTCTTTGGGTCTGTATGAGATTTGCCCAGGATCTTCTAGCTTTCATAATCTCTGGTGAGAAGTCTGGTATAATTATGATAGGTCTGCCTTTATATGTTACTTGCCCTTTTTCCCTTACTGCTTTTAATATTCTTTCCTTATTTTGTGTATTTGGTGTTTTGACTATAATGTGACAAGAAGAATTTTTTTTCTGGTCCAGTCTGTTTGGAGTTCTGTAGATTTCTTGTATATTTATGTTCATCTCTTTCTTTATTTTAGGGAAGTTTTCTTCTATAATTTTGTTGTAGATATATACTGGTCCATCAACTTAAGAATCTTCACTCTCTTCTATACCTATTATCCTCAGGTTCTGTCTTTTCATTATATCTTGGATATCCTGGATGTTTTGGGTTAGGAGCTTTTTGCATTTTTCATTTTCTTTTTCTGTTGTGTCAGTGTTTTCTAAGGTATCTTCTGCACCTGAGATTCTCTCTTCATCTTTTGTATTCTGCGGGTGATGCTTGCATCTATGCCTCCTGATTTCTTTCCTAAGTTTTCTAACTGCAGGATTGTCTCCCTTTGTGATTTCTTTATTGTTTCTATTTCTGTTTTTAGTTCCTGGATGGTTTTGTTCATTTTCTTCGCCTGTTTGATTGTGTTTCCCTGTAATTCTGCCTATTTGATTGTGTTTTCTTGTAATTCTTTAAAGGATTTTTGTTTCTCCTCTTTAAAGGCTTCTAGTTGTTTACCTGTGTTCTCTTGTATTTCTTTAAGGGAGGTATTTATTTCCTTCTTAAAATCTTCTATCATCCTCTTGATATGTGATTTTAAGTCTGAATCTTGCTTTTCTGGTGTGTTGGGGGTATCCAGGGCTTGCTGTGGTGGGAGAGCCATAAATGGAAACTGGAAGGCTCCTCCAGATAGACTCTTAAAGTAGCATTTCCATAACAAATATGAATAGTAACATACTTTCAAATAATTAATAACACTGTACTTCATTTTTAAGAACTCCATTCATTTCACTAGCATACTTAGTGACTAGATTATTTGATCTCATAATAGTTTGAAGATTTTTATTTTTCTAGATATTTGTTATCAGATGTCCATCTGTCACAGACTGCCTCCCATACAATTGGATGTCTCTTCATTCAATTAATTTCTTCCTTATTGTGAGGAAGCTTTTTAAACCTTTGCATTCCTATTTGCCAGTTCTTGATTTTATCTCCTGATCTAATAGAATATGTTTTAAAAAATTCTTATGATACTTAAATCTGCAGTGTTGTCGCATTTTTTTACTCCAGTAGTTTTAGAGTTGCCGGTGTTGCATTAAGGTATTGCATCTATTTTTAATTAATTTTGAATATGAATGATAGCAATATAGTTTTATTCTTCTACATATGAATAACCATTTTTTTCAAGCACCATTTGTTGTAGAAGCCATTTATTTCTAAATATATATTTTGGCACTTGAACCAGAATCAGGTGTGCTATAGAAGAATGGGGTTATTTTAAATATGAGTCTTCCATTCCATGAAAATATGTCAAATCTGTCTTGCTTTTATGGCTTCAGTATTACTTAAACTCCAGTATTATTGTTCCAATATGTGTTGTTTTTGTTCATTATTGCTTTCTTTATTCAGTGTTTGTTTTGTTTTCATACACATTTTATTATTTTAAAAAATGTTTTTGCAATAATCCTACTGATTATGTTAACTGTTAATCCATGAGTATAAAAGGTTTTTCCATCTTCTATTGCTATCTTTAATATATTGTTATTTTCATTGTTGAAATATTTCACCTTTTTAGTTATACTTATTCCTAGGTATTTTAAATAATGTTATTAATGGGACCTTATTTTAAACTCTTTCTCAGCAAGTTTATTGCTAATTTCTAGAAATGCTACTGATTTCACTGGTTTTATTTACTGCTAGTATGGTGAAATTTTTTATCTGGTCTGAGAAGGTATTCTGGTGGAACTTTTAGTTCTTTTCTGTACATATTGGTGTCAATTACAAATCAGGATAGATTATTTTTCTTCTTTATATGGTTTGAGAAGATTTTCTGGTGGAACTTTTAGTTCTTTTCTGTACACATTGGTGTTAATTACAAATCAGGATAATTTCTTTTTCTTCTTTTTCCTTTGTATCTTATACACTTCTTAATTCTTGACTTTTTCTTACCTTTTTGCCTTAGTTAAGAGGTCAAGACTATATTAATAAAAGTAGAGTGAAAAGACTCTTATCTTATTTCTGATTTTAAGAAAAATGCTTTGAGTTTCCCCCACTAACTATAATGTTGGTTGCAAGCTTGTCATCTATAGACTTATTATATTGAATTATGCTCTTTTCTGACTAGTCTCTTCAGATTTTTTATAAAAGTTTGTTAGACCATTTTAAGGCCCCTTCTTAATCTTTTGAGATGACAGTTTGATTTCTGTTCTTGAGTTTATTCATGTGATATAAAATCTTATTAACTTGTGTATATTGAACCATCTTTGTATCTTGGATATGGAACCACGTTTATAAAAGTTAATTTTCACTTTAATGTGTTGCTTGTAGTGTCAATTTTAGAATTCTTGTTTCTTCATAAAAAAACAAACAAACAAACCATAAGTATTATGTTTTTGTTCTTGTTTCCAGTATGGTATGTGGGGCTGCTTCTGATTGTCTACAGCAGCTGACAATGATTCTCCTCATGCTCTAGCAGGGATGTAATTTAGCCAACAGCAGATATTTTCTGCAATTGTGTGATGTTTTGAATTCTGGGGAGTTTGCAGGGGTTATATAAATACTGGGCCCTGAGAGGTGATGTAGGCTTTAGTTGTTGGTTGGTTGCTGTTGATTGCAATTGGTTAAGTAGTTGTGCACAATGAAGAAACAATTGGTTGTGGTTTGTTAAGTGCTCAAAGAAAAAATTAGATAGCATGATGGTGAAGATCAAACTTGTCCAAAGGAACTCCATAACCCTAAATAGAAGGAAGTAGTCTAATAACAATGTTGTTCCCTTTCCAACACCTGACTTTATTCAGGGATCTCTTTTCTCCCTGTATTATTTTTCTCTCCTATCTAGTATTAGAGAGTTGAACAGGTGGAAAAAGAAAATGGGTGGAAGAAAGACAAACCCAGAAAGTAGCAAAAGACAGCTATGGTTGCTGAATTCAATTTTCAAGTATTTCATTGAGAAATTTTGATTTTATATTCATTTCAGAGAAATTGACTTATAATCTCCTCCCATCCCACCACCATGTATCCGATTTTACATAATTAGGTAATATTAGTCCTGTTAAATGAGTATCCCAGCAGTCTCACCATCTATTTTATGGAACATTTAGATAAACACTGATGTTCATTTTTTTATTAATGGCCTTTTTAAAATTCAGCAGTAAATTGACCTAGGCCTAGGCATTTTTGTTCAGAGACTTCTTTGTTTAAATTACTTATATTATCTTGGTTTAATTGAGGTAGGTTATGTGTTCGGTGTTCTTCATTTAATTTTGGAAAGGAATTTGTTTCTCCAAAAATTTCCATTTCTTTTTATTTTGATTTTTTACTCTCTCAACCTTCTTTTCACAGAATAAAAACAATCTTTATAAACACAAGTATATGTGGGGTGTTGAAGTCTCCCACTATTAATGTGTGTGGTGCAATGTGTGCTTTAAGCTTTAGTACAGTTTTTTTATGAAAGTGGGAGCTCTTGCATTCGGGGCATAGATGTTTAGAATTTAGAGTTCTTCTTGGTAGATTTTTCCTTTGATGAGTAAGAAGTGTCTTTCCTCATCCTTTTTGATGAATTTTTGTTGAAAGTCAATTTTATCCGATATTAGAATGGCTACTCCAGCCTGTTTCTTGGGGCCATTTGCTTGGAAAATTGTTTTCCAGCCCTTTACTCTGAGATAGTGTTTGTCTTTAATATGGAGGTGCATTTCCTGGATGCAGCAAAATGCTGGGTCCTGTTTATGGATCCAGTCCAACAAACTTTTATAAAAAATCTGAAGAGACTAGACAGAAAAGAGCATAATTCAATATAATAAAGTTTATGGTTCATTTCTGGGTCTGCAGTTCTATTCCATTGATCTACCTGCTTGCCGCTGTACTAATACCAAGCAGATTTTATCACTACTGCTCTGTAGTACAGCTTGAGGTCAGGGATGCTGATTCCCCCAGAAGTCCTTTTATTGTTGAGAATAGATTTTGCTATCCTGGGTTTTTTGATATTACATATGAATTTGAGAATTGCTCTTTCTAAGTCTATGAAGAATTGAGTTGGAATTTTGCTGTGGATTGCATTGAATCTGTAAATTGCTTTCAGCAGGATGGCCATTTTAGCTATATTAATCTTGTCAATCAGCAGTCATATTTATAATAGCCAGAAACTGGAAACAACCCAGATGTCCCTCAACAGAGGAATAGATACAGAAAATGTGGTACGTTTACACAGTGGAATACTATTCATCTATTAAACACAGTAACTTCATGAAATTTGCAGGCAAATGGCTGGAATTTGAAGATATCTTCCTGAGTGAGATAACTCAGTCACAAAAGAATGAACAGTGTATGTACTCAATGATAAGTGGTTATTAACCCAAAAGTTCAGAATACCCAAGAGTCACTTCACAGCAACCTGAGTGTGAGTTGAGTGTGAGGTCCCAGATGGAGGAGTTGGAGAAGGGACTGAAGGAGCTGAGGGAGTTGGCATCCCCATGGAGGGAGCAACTATGTCCACTAGCCTGACTTTCTGATGCTCCCAGAGACTGGATCACCAACCAAAGAATACACATGGAGGGACCCATGATGCTGGCCACATATGTGGGGGAGGATGGTCTTGTTAGCTATCAGGGGGAGGAGAGGCCCTTGGGCCTGAGGGTGTTAAATGCTGCAGTATAGGAGAATGCCAAGGAGGGAAGATGAGAGTGGGTGGGTATGTGGGGAAATACCCTCCATAGAGGCAGAGGGAGGGGGAAGGGAATAGGAACATTTCAAAGGGGAGATTTGGAAAGGGGGAAACATTTGAAATGTAAATAAAGTATCAAAATATTAAAAAAAAAAAAAAAAGAATTGAATGAGCCAGGTAGTGGTGGAGCATGCCTTTAATTCCAGCACTTGGGAGGCAGAGGCAGGTGGATTTCTGAGTTTGAGGCTAATCTGGTCTACAGAGTGAGTTCCAGGACAGCCAGGGCTACACAGAGAAACACTGTCTCTAAAACAAAACAAAACAAAACAAATTGAATGAAAATAATAAAAACACAGCATATCTATTGACACATTGAAGGCAATTCTAGGAAGAAAGTATGCCTATATTTAAAAAGCTGGAAAGATTTCCTATGAATAACTTAATGATACAATTTAAAGTTGTAGAAAAGCAAAAAGTGACAATAAAAACAAGAGTTGGTCCCTTGGAAAAAAGTAAGATTAATAAACCTTATCCAAATTAACCAAAAGAAAAGATAGAGATAGTCCAAATTAAAGTTGAAAAGTGTGACATTACAATAACTGAGGAAATTCAGAGAATTATAGGCCATACCTTTAAAAATATGCATTTGATTGAACTGGAAAATGGAAAATCTATGGATGGATTTATTCTTATGTAAATAACCATCCAAACGGAAATCAGGGTGACCACCTCTAACTTCTAGTACGATAGAATGTTTAATTTTAAATCTCTTCTAAAAAACAAAGGGCTAGATGGATTCATTACAGAATTAAAAGACAAACTAAGACCTAGACTTCCCAAATTATTCTACTAAGTAGAAACTGACAAATACCTTTCCAAATCCTTCTAGTGAAGCCCTTATTATCCTGGTACAAAAACAGATAAAGCCTCAACAAAAAAGGAAAATTATATATCAATACCTCTTATAAATAGAGATGTAAAGGTTCTCGATAAAATACTTGTGAAATGAATTCAAGAACATATAAAAATTATTATACACTATGAGCAACTTGACTTCATCCCAGGGATGCTGGTATGATCAAAATACATAAATCAAAAAAGTAATCCCCACATAAGTAGACTATGGGATAGAATACACATTATCATCTCTTGAGATGCAAAAAAGACATCTGACAAAAAAATCATCACTCATGATGGTGAAAGTAGTGGAGATATGATAGATAAAATGATCATAGCTCAATTCAGTAAAGGCATTTTGCAATGAGCCACACCCACCATTACTCTAAATAGAAACTCAAAGAATTATCACCAAAATTAGGAACAAACCAGGGATATTGACTTTATCCAGTTTTGAAGTTTTACCTAGAACAATGAAACAACAGAAGGATATTAACAGAATGAGAACAGAAAAAGAAGTCAGGGTGTCTTTATTTGCAGATCATATGATTCCATACCCCCACTCTAAAAATAATCCAAAACCATAAAGATTCCACTAGGAATCCTCTACCACTGATAAGAACTTTAAGCAGTATGGTAGTATATGAAATTAATGCACAGATATCAATAGTCTTCCTATATATAAATATAACAAATACACTTTAAAAAATGAGAGAAACAATATTTTACCCAATAGTCTCAAAAATATCTTGGAACAATACTAAGCAAGTGAAATACTTGTATAATCAAACTTTTAAAATATTGAAGAAGAAATTGAGGAATATAGAAGTTGGAGAGGCTTCCCATGCTCATGAACGGGTAGAATTAATATAGTGAAAATGACTATACCAAAAGGAGCAATCTACATATTCAACACAATCTCTACCAAATTTCCAACAGCATTCTTTACATAAAGTGAATAAAATACTCTTAAACTTCACATGCAAAACACTCATACATAACTTGATAGTGAGACCCTATGGCCAGTGACACCACTTATTTACATTATAGAACATGGAGAAATCTACCTGGTACTCAACTAAAAGCTTTATGCCTATTGGCTAGTCATTATTGTGCTAGACGTGCTATACATGCTATCTTAAGAGAAAACAAACATTAATATAACTATTATGACCCCTACATGCTACACTAATATACATCTAATAAGATAGGGCACCAGCGTAATTATGGAACAAATGTTATGGAAATAACAAATTTTTGATTGGATTGAGAACCTGATTAATAAGATGAACACCATACCTGACATTGTAAATGAAGCCAAGGATCCAAGACTAGATAGGTTATAGATATTACAAGAATTCTGTTAAATGAACATAGTAATGAAGTGACACATTATGACACCCATAGACTAGCATATCACCCATGATCCTAATGACATATTACAGCACCCATACATAAATCAGTACATCAATCAACCCTTATCAGCAAATCCTCTGCTTTCAGTAGACAGTAATTAACACAGAAACCCACACCTGGATAGCATACAGAGAGTAAGAGACTTTGAAATGTTGTTACCTAGATGGGATGTCACATTACATTCCTCCCCATCAAGGCTTAGAGATCTATAAGTAATATGGTGCATAAAGATTTTAAGGGAACAATGTGGTAGATAACTTGAAGGAAAGACTTTTTACAAACACAGCAGCACAGAGCTATATGAAGTCGTAGACACTGTGACAAGCATGAATAAAGTCCACAGAAGCTTAAGAAATGACAGCACAGAGGAGAAGAAAATTAAGCCCGTTTTGTGCCAAGAACTGTTCATTGCTGAGGAAGCTAAACCAGTTTTATTTTCTGAAGTGACACTGTGACTACTAACCACATTCTAGGAACTACCCAGTGCTCAGGAGCAATCAGTCAACACAAAGCAGAACCTATGTTTTGTTTCATGTTGCTTTGTTTTATGACAGAAAGAACATGAAGTAAAATGCATATGGAGGTGGGGAGAATTCTGTATGAGGTAGAGAAAGGGAAAGAATATGATTAAAGTATATTGTATTAAATTCTCAAAGACAATATAAAATTATTTTTAAAAACAGAAAATTGTTTTGGTGGTAGATATAAGTCACCAAACACTAATGTTTCTCATGAGTTAGAAGAAAAAAAGAAAACATTCACAATTATCTATAAAGCTAGCTTTTTCTTACTGCAATAAAGATTTTCAACTTAAGCCTTAGTGATATCTTGTATTTTCCTGACAGCTATTATAATGTTCTTGTTATCACCTCAAATTTTATTAATTTGGGCCTTCTTTCTATTTTTTTAGTTAGTTTATCTATGGTTTTGTCCATTTTGTTTCTTCCAAAGAGCTAACTCCTCGTACTTTGATT
Organism: Rhynchomys soricoides; assembly: GCA_019843965.1. Classification (NCBI taxonomy): domain Eukaryota; kingdom Metazoa; phylum Chordata; class Mammalia; order Rodentia; family Muridae; genus Rhynchomys; species Rhynchomys soricoides. The sequence goes on along the minus strand of JADRCH010000367.1, from coordinate 1,639,554 downwards.
CATTGTATTGCTTATTTGCATTTCATTTCTTTCTTTCTTTCTCCTTCTTATTAATTTGTATCACTGCTTTACAGTTCAGCTTGTTCTTGTGTTTTTACTTTTTTTATATCACTCTGAAACACTTGAAGTTATTTATTTGACATTCTAATGCAGACATTTATACATTTCCCCTCTTAGAACTATTTTCATTGTGTTCCACAGAACCTCTAGGGTGTTTTCTGAGTATTTAGAAGTTTTGTGTTTTCGTATTCAATGACTAATCAATATGTCATTTACTCTCCATTACATTACATATTTTATATAGTTTTGTAAAGTATTTCTAGTTTTATTTTACTGTAATCAGTAGAATGAATCACTTTCAATTTATTTTGTATTTATTAAAAGCTAATTATTATTAATTATTTATATTATATAAGACTTGTTTTGTATACTTTGATATACTATGTTTTAGATAAAGTTCCCTGAATTGCTGAAAATAATCAGTATTTAGTAGTGTTTGGCTGAAGTATTCTGTTGGTATCTGTTAAGTCTGTTTGGTCTATGTTATTTAACTGCAATTTAAAAGAAAATTTGTTGTGGTCTGAATGAAAAATATTGGTGTGGGAGGAGTATTAATCTGTGACTTATCATTCAGTAGTGTTTATGAAATTGGGTACACTGATGGTCTGTGTGATTAGAATTGTTATTCATTACTAAGAGTTTCTACCTTATTACAAATGAAATAAACTTCTTTATTACTTTTACCTAATTTTAGTTCAAAGTCTAATTTTTCTCCTTTTAGAATGATTAATGTCATATTTTGTTTTTCTAGTTTCATTTCCTTGGCATACTATTTTTATTCTTTCATTTGTAAAGCTGTATTTTTCTTTTCTAGTGAGGTATATTTATTAAAGGTAAAACAATAGATAGACTTCAGTATTTTAACAGAAGCTGCTAGTCTGTGTTTAGTAATAGAAGGACTGTGATCATTAACACCTATATTTATAATTGAAAAGTATGTATTATTTTTTGTCTTTATTTTTATACAATTCACAATTTTCTTTATCTTCATTTGTTTATCTGTTACTCTAGGGTAGTTTACTTTTTCCTGTAACATTAGTAATATTTTATCCCAGTTTACAGTGCATATAATTCCTTCATATGTTTTCTGTAGTACTATCTTTAGTGGTCATGAATTCTTTAATCTTAATGTTATCATATAAAGTTTTCTTGTTCCTTCAATTGTGGTATAGTGATCAAAATTATCACTCCTTTAGACTTTAAATTATATAATTCTATGCCTTCCTGGAATTTAGAATTTTTAAAAGAAATCTCTTTTATTCTTACTTAATACTTCTTTTCTGTGGCTTTTTACTCTATCTTTATTTTTTGTATTTATTATTTTTGCTCTAACATACTATAGAGATTTTCTTATGGTCTTATCTGTTTAACACTCTAAATCTTTCCTGTGTCCTCATCTAGATTTGGAAATTTTGTGCTATGATTTATTAACTTCGCTTTCTACGGTCTTGGCATGTACATCTTTTGTGCCTATGATTCATGAATGAATTCAGTCTTCATGATGGTATCCCATATATCTTTCATATTTTGTTTGTTTGGGCTAGCTTATAATTTTACCTTTATTGTTTTGTGGCAATTCTAATTCACCTGCCTTACTTCCAATTCCAAGTATGCTTACTGGATTAATGCCTTTGTTGAAGTTTTGTACATAACTTTATATTTAACTAAATGTGTTTTTTTATTATCAAGTTACAATTATTAAATTATTCTTACAAACTATTTATTGAGGTCCTTATTTCCATTGGTTTGTGTGGTCTTTGAATGCATTTAAGAATGTATTTATGTACTCTTTTATTCTCACTGTACTCGTATAATCATTCTTTATCTGAACTTGGATTATAGCTTCATGTCCAAATTTCCGCCCAAATACTAAAGGCACCATCCTTAATCTCAACACCACTTTATATATAGACCAACTATAAAAATGCAATAATTATCAGCTTAGAGCAATTACCATTTCAACTCTATTAACTTTTGGCAAATAAAGGAACAAAGAGCATAATAAATAATAGGATATTAGGATTTTAATCAATAAGAGTCTGAATTGTAAGGTAAGCTGAGTACTACTGGGAAATAATATAAGGGAATTCGAAAATTAATAGAAGAAAAAGATAAGAAGAAGGGATTCAGCAAGTGAACACAAGCAGAGAATAGACCAGGTCATGGAGGGATGTAGGCAGAATTAATCAGATTAGAGGAGCTGGAGGTAGCCCAAAGTTAAATGTGTAAGCTTTTAATTAATACATAATATATATATATATATATATATATATATATATATATATATATATATGTAAATCTTCATATATATATATATGAAAATTTATAGAGGAGTGACAACTGGATGAATTAGTTGGTAAATTGCTTATATAAACAGTTTGAATATTATTGAAGTTATAGACAATCCTTATTAAGAAGTGCAAAAAGAGTTGATACCAACCTGTTAGATTCAGCCCTACTCACTTTCATAGTGCTGGAAGATGCTATGCGTGCTACCAGGGGAGAAAAGTAATCAAAACTATGAGCTACAATAACCACTGGCCTTGTCAATATGTGCCCACTGGTATAATTGAAGCATAAATGTTATGGGAGTAACCAACCACTTTCTAATTGGATTTAAGGCTTGTTTCATAAGACAGGCCTTACCAGAACCCATTGATAGATAGATGATTAGTCCCATGAGAAAATTATTACTATTATTCTATTGAGTGGGCATAGAAATAACTTGACCAGTAGGTACTTATCTTTATACTCATAAATTAGTACATTTCTTAGCTCTCGTCAGAGAACTTTCTTTTCAAAATTAACACAGAAATTCACAATGGGTCACCTTACAAAGAATAAGAGACTCTAGAATTCTCAATCCTATCTAGATCACCTACATCATACATCTACCCACAGATCTCAAGGATCATTATGGAAGAGAAAGCATAAAGATTGCACACTGGCTAATTGTCTGTTAACTTGATGCAGGTTAGAGTAATCTTAAAGGAAGAATCCCAAGTTAGTGGCTCCCTCCATAAGATTGGGCTTATAGGTAAGATTGTAGAATATTTTTTTTTAATTAGTAATTTATATTGAAGGGGTCGTGGGTTCTATAAGAAAGCAGGCTAAACAAGCCACAAAGAGCAGTCCAATAAGCAGTATTCCTCCATGGAATACATGGAGTGCATGAAGCTTCTGCCTCTAGGTTTCTACCCTTTCTGAGTTCCTGTCCTGATTTCCTTTCACAATAAATAGTCATATGAAATTTTAGGCCAAATTAACCCTTTTCTCCTCTCCACCTTTCTTTTGGTCATGGTGTTACATCACAGCAGTACACACCCTAACTAGGAGAAACTGTAAAAGCAATAGTGAGTGATTTCTGGGAAAAGAAAAAGCAAAGAAACCAATTGTTTTCTGGATATGATACAGTTGTTACACACATGAACTCACAGTATCTGTGACTATATGCACAAAATGAAACCAGACAAAATCCCAGCTGGAATCATAGTTCCTCTCCTCTAGCTGAGAGACTATTGGCAACTGATCACTGATGGAGAGAAATTCTTCAGAAATGCATCCCTGTGAAATGACTCATGATTCAATAGATGGATCTGCACCCAAGCAATGCTACATGGACTCTGACTTAAATTTAAAAAAAAAAAAAAGGATGAATTTCAGAGGATAAAATGGTGGGGATGGGCTAGAAATCTAAGGAAAGGTTGTAGAACACATACGTATGCACATGGATTTCTCAAACAGTAGAAGTATGTAAATGTGATTTAGAGGAGATAATTAAAAAATGAAGAAGGAATGAAAGGAGAAGCCTTTTGGTTGTTTGTAAGTGAAAGTTTTGTAAGTTTGTAAGTACAGAAAACACAATTTAATAGGTAAAGTAAAGATGAAACTATCATATAACCTAATTGATCAGTACAAAAGTTTTATTTTTGAAAAATTCTTAATAACAAGTTTATCTGTAAAGTCACAGATTAAACAACATAGTGATAACAGGTGACTTGAATACATCACTATGTTCAATAGACAGGTTATCCAGACAAAAACTAAACAAAAATATCAGAGTTGAATGATAAACATCAAATGGACCTAACAAGCATTGGCAGATCATTCCATCCCAAAACTAAACAACACACTCTTTTTCTATAGCCCAAGGAATTTTCTTCAAAACCAATTATATATTAGGATACAAAAACAACATGAATTATAGGATATCTAGTTCTATTTCCTTCTACTCCCCCCCATGACTATTCTATGTTCACCTCCAAATGAGATTTATGTGTCCTGCTTTGAGCTCTCCTTGTTAGTTAGCTTCTCTAGATCTGTGGATTGCAGCTCTATTATTCTTTATTTTACAACTAATGTCTACTGATATACATATCAGTAGACATGTATATACCATGTTTGGGTCTAGATTACCATGCTTAGGATGACATTTTTCTAATTCTATCCAATTGCTCGCAATTTCATGATATCATTGTTTTGAACAGCTGATTCATACTTCATTATATGAATGTACCATGTTTTCTTCATCCATTTTTCTGTCTGGCTATTATGAATAAGCTGCTATGAACATAATTGAGCAAGTGCCCTTGTGGTAGGATGGGGTGTCTTTTGAGTAAATACCCAGGAGTGGTACAGCTGGGTCTTGAGGGTCTTGAGATTCCCAATCATCTGAGCAAACCCCATGTTGATTTTCAAAGTAGTTATACAAGTTTAAACTCCCTTCAACAATGGAGAGTGTCTCCTTTGCTCTGCATCCTCCAGAGAATAAGTTGTCAATTGTGGGTTTGTTCTTAGCCATTCTGACAGGTGTAAGAGGGAATCTCAGAGTGGTTTTGATTTATATTTTCCTGATGGCTAAGTATGTAGAATATTTTTTAAATTTATATATACTTTATTTTTCCATAATTCATTTTTATTCACTTTACATCCTGATCACAGCTCCCCACCCTCATCAGTGACCCCTCTACTATGCTGCCCAAGTGAGCTGCAGGGCCTTCTCTCTTGAATGTTGTAGCAGATGAGAGAAATGGATAGCTTTTCTGCTCCCATGACACCCAGGACTCCCCGCTGCTGCAGGTGGTGAGGGGCAAGCTGGAAGAAGGGTATCCCTCTTTGGTCCATGCCACTGCATGGGGAATAAGTGGTATGGCTAGGCCTCCTACATTCATATCCTCAGGGGACTAGCTCATCAGCAATTCCCAAAGTTGTGAAGCCCATTCTCCTGAGTACTGCAGCTGACTAGGGGCAGGGACAGCTCTCCTAGGGTGCCCAAGTAAGAGATGGGGCCAGTCTGACACAGCTCTCCATCAGATATCAACATGTCCCCAAATGGCAGCTCAGACCAGGAAATTCGGCCTGGCCTTGGTAGTAACAGACCTCTGCTGCTTCAGGGCTATGGACCCAGATATAGATCCTGGTGTCAGCACATGCCCAGACCCCATCACAGTCCCAAGTGGCATCACTAGCTATTCACATCGGGCTGTTCCTCACTACCCTCGGGTCTCTAGTTCTGCCTCTCTTCATTATTCCCACAACCTTCCTTCCGTTACTCTTTCTCTTTCATTTATCCATCACCTACTTGCTCTTCTTAGTGCTTCCCAGAACCTCAGAGTGCCCAAGGCATCTCAAGAATGATCTCAGGAATGCTATGCCCCATTTGTACTTTATGGTATCAGAATCAGGTATCTCAGGTGCCCCACCCCAAGCCTGCAAGGCACCTGACTGGTGATCGTCTCAGGCTAGGTCTTTGTCAAAACCCCATGGTACTTGTCTATTGGACATCTGATGTTGTCTGCTCACCAGGCCCCATGTGAGGTTAATCTACCTCTGGATTTCTCCCTTCCAGGGCTCTAAATCTCAGGTTCTTCTAGTCTCCAGATAACTCCAGGTCTTGGGAGCCATTGGGACCTGTATGGTGCAAGACTGGTGGTCATCTCTGACTAGTTCACTGACTAAGACCCCTGCCTTTGGACTGGTGGTTATCTCAGGATCACATTTTTAGAGAATGTTAGGCTACTGCCTTAGTTAGGGTTTTACTGCTGTGAACAGACACTATGACCATGGCAACTATTATAAGGGCATTATTTAATTGGGACTGGATTTCAGGTTCAGAGGTTCATAATCATCAAGGCTGGAGCCTGGCAGCATCTAGACAGGCATGGCCCAGGTGGAACTGAGAGTTCTACATCTTCATCTGATTGCTGCTATGAGGAGACTGGTTTCCAGGCAGATAAGATGAGGGTCTTAAAGCCTAAACCCACAGTAACAGATTTCCTCCAACAAGGCCATACCTACTCTAACAAGGCCACACCTCCTAATAGTGCCATTCCCTGGGTCAAGCATATACAAACCATCATAGCTACTAACCATTCAGGTGTTCATAGGTCAGAACACTATGTCATAGACATAGCCGGTCTCCTGTCTGCCACCAAAGGACACACAAGTGACACAGCAGCCACACCTGCAAAGCCTTCTAGAAGCAGGTAGATGGCCATTTTTAGTATACTAATCATACCAATCCATGAGCATGGGAGATCTTCCCATCTTCTCATACCTTCTCTATTTTTTTTTTTCTTCAAAGAATTGAAGTTCTTGGCATACAAGTGTGGTCATTTAAATATGGTTGACTCATAGGGAGTGGCACTATTGGGAGGTGTGGCCTTGTTGGAGGAAGTGTGTCACTGTGCAAGTAGGCTTTGAGACTTTCCTTCCTCCTATCTACATGGAAGACATTCTTCTCCAGGTAGTCTTCAGAACAAGATGTAGAGTTCTCAGCTCCTTCTCCAGAACCATGCCTCCCTGTACACTATCATGCTTTCACCCTTGATGATAGTGGACTGAACCTCTGAACATGTAATACAGCCCCAGTTAAATGTTGTCCTTTATAAGGGTTGTCTTGGTCATAATGTCACTTAACAGGAATGGAAACTCTAACTAGGACTACAGGTCTTTTACTTGCTTGATTAGAGTTACACAGATATATTTTATATTATTTGTGGTTATTGTGAAGAATGTTGTTTATGTGATTTATTTCTCAGCCCTTTTATTATTTTTAAATAGGAGGGCTTTTTCGAGTTAATTTTGTATCTAGCCATTTTGCTGTTTTGCTTGTGTTTTACAGCTGTAAGAATTCCCTGGCAAAATTTTTGGGGTCATTTCTGTATACTGTCATATTACCTGCAAATAATGGTACATTGGCTTTGTCCTTTCTGTTTTGTATCCCCTTGATCTCATTTAGTTGTCTTATTGCTTTATCTAGAACTTTGAATACTATATTGACTTGATATGGAGAGAGTGGAGAGCTTTGTCTTGATCCTGTCTTCAGTGGCATTGTTTTGAGTTTCTCCCCATTTAATTTGATATTGGCTATTGGCTTGCTGCATATTGCCCTTATTGTGTGCAGATATGTTCTTTTATCCCTGATTTCTGAAAGATAATGTCATGAAAGGGTGTTGGAGTTTGTCAAAGGATCTTTAGCATAAAATGGTGTTATAGTATGGTTTTTATTCAGTTTGTAGATATGGTAGATTACATTGTTAGATTTTCATATGTTGAACCATTCCTTCATATGTAGACTGGAGCCTACTTAATGATGGTGGATGATCTTTTTGATGATTCTTGGATTCTGTTTATAAGTATTTTAAGAGTTAGAACTATTTGGGAGGGGGTTCAATGAAGGTGTCAGGGGTAGCTTGAGGTAAGGCTGGAGGTGGAGTAGAAGAAAGCTGGAACGTAGGAGAGGACTCTTGGGGAACAAAAATCTTTAGACAAAAAAGATGCCCCCAAGTCCATCTTTCTGCCATCTCCATATTGTCTCCTTTGTAAACAAGCTGCATTGCTCTGTATATTGTAAAGAGTCAAGAAGGATTGCATTTATTGTGGGTACAGGTAGATAAGGGAGTGGATTGGTAGGGAATGAAAGAGTTATCCCTAGTAGGACATAGAAAAACTTCATAAAGGACAAAGGAAATGGGGTATCTCTCCCATCAAACAATTGCTGCTTTGATGATAGGCCTAAATGAAGTATTTATATTGAGGGGAATATTTTGCTTTGGAATATTTATGAGAGAAGACTGCTCAGACATAGGTTTGAGCCAATAGAAAGTTGTTATTTGCTATACTGGAATAGGAAATCCCAAGGTAGTCCTGAGCCTTTCCAAGGGTAACTTTTAAGGACAAAACCCATGACATATTTCAGTTAACAAGAACGATTAGCCAAAAGTAGAGCTACAGAAGTAAAAAAAGGAATATCAGAACATTTAGAGACTTTATCAGAATTATAAACTTTGATAGATTAGGACTTTGTTTTAGTTTTAGCAGGAAGTGCTGTCTATGTGCTGAGTTTTAAAGCCAAAATGGAGCATATATCATGGAGTAAGTTGTGCTAAGCTCTCAGGCCCCACTGAGGTATAGATCCCTATTACCTATTCCTTCTGCCATCTTATGTTGCCATGGTGGTTTGAAAAGAAATGATCCCAATAGGCTCATATGTTTGAATGCTTGGTCCACAGGGAGTATCACTATTAGGAGATATGGCTCTGTTGGAGTGGGTGTGGCCTTGTTGGAGGAAGTAGGTTACTGTGAAGGTGGACTTTGAGCTCTCATATGCTCAAGCTAGGCCTAGTGACAGAGTCTCCTGATGTAGAATTCTCAGTTCCTTTTTCAGTACCATGTCTAGCTACATGACGCCATGTTTCTAACCATGACAATAATAGGCTCAACATCTGAAAGCCAAATTATTGTTTATAAGCCAGACTCAATTAAATGTTTCCATTTATAAGAGTTGTCATGGTCATGTTGTCTCTTCATTGCAATAGGAATGCTAACTAAAACAGAAATTGGAACAAGGTGTGAGTTGTAACTGTAATAGATTGTGTTTTGGGGGAAGATAATGAAAAGACATTGAGACTTTTGGTGAAGAGAGCCATTTGGGTGTTAAGAGCTCTGTGGGATATTCTATGGGAGTTTGGATAATAAGAATGTTGAGAGCATTGCAGACGATATAGGCCTGGATAATAAAGTTTCATAGGGAAGTTTAAAGACTTTATTGGGGCCATTTGTTATTTTTGAATTAAGATTCTGTGGTTATGGTTAGCTGGAGCTGAAGAATCAACTGCAATTAACAAGATACTAGAAATACTAAAGCAAAACATTGCTTTGCTAGGATATGTGATGCTGTTCAGCTGAAACTACAAAATTAATAGTGACTAAGAATAGGCTAGTATCCCTGTGGTGAAATCTGTTGGGAAGAGTTTCCTGAGCACATAGAGAAGTGGTATTCTAGAGGGAACAATGGCTGTAACCCGTGTTGACAGCCTGATTTGGAAATGTTTAAGAGTACTGGGTTTGAAGGCATAAAGGGTTCATGGAAAGCAGCTGAGGATTAGTACTGTAAGAAGCCAGAAGAGGCCATTGGTGATGGTTCAGTCTCAGTAGCAGTTGAAGGCCCAGGACTGATGGGGTCATGTAAAGAAGCTGAGGTTGGCACAAGGAAGAGTATCTATAAGAAGTTATTGGTGAAAGTACAGCCCAGTTCCAGGAAGGGATTCCAACACTTTTGGAGATGCCAGTACTATAGAATGGCCACCAAGCACAGCTGCAGCAATGGAGAAGAACAAGCCCAAGCCTAAAAGAGAAGCTGTGTGTGCTACAGAGGGCAGAGCTGAACAAATGACCCAAGCCTTTTGGGAGAGTCCAGATCATGAGTAGATCCCCAACATTAGACAGTTAGAATTTGTTTCTGCTTTGCTTTGTGACTGTGTTCTGATTTTTTTTTCTCTTAAAAGCAAAAAAGGATTTTACTGAATCTCACAGCTGAGAGACCTTGAATTTTAAAAGACTTTGGATTTTAAAAGAGATTGAATATTTCAATGTGACTGAAACTTTAATGTGTTTGAATTTATAAAGATTGTGGGACATTTAAAGTTTTTTGTGTTTTTAATGTAAGATCTTGGGAATGAATGAGAAAGGAAGGATTGGGGCTTAATAGTGATATGTTTGTATGTCAAGTTGACAAGGGGTCAGTTTTACTGGCTGGTTTTGCATGTCAAAAGAGAGGAAGTTATCATATGTGGAAAAGCCTCAGTTGAGAAAACAGCTCAGTGAGATCCAACCCTAAGGCATTTTCTAAATTAGTGATCAGTGGTGGTGGGCCCAGTCAATGGTGGCTGGTGCCATCCTTGAGCTGGTAGTTCTGGGTTTTATAAGAAAGCAGGATGAGCAAATAATGTGGAGCTAGCCAGTAAGCAGCATCTCTTCATGGCCTCTGGATCAGCTCCTGCCTCCATGTTCCTGCTTGAGTTCTTATCCTGACTTCCTTTAGAGATGAACAGTAATGTGGAAGTATAATCTGAATAAACCAATTCCTCTCCAACTTTCTTTTTGGCCATAATGTTTCATTTCAGCAATAGAAACCCTAAAACAGTTGCCACATGATGAAGATGAATGGCCTTTTGGACCTAATAGGTTTTGAAGTAAACACGTGCTTCTTCTTGAGTATCACGTGATGATACTTAGAATCATTTGTCACATGCACAGGTAACCTGGAGCAGGAGAGAGACTGCATAAGAAATAGGAGAAGTACTATTAAAAACAGAAGGGGGAGCATAATAGCACAGAAGGTACAATGACTCAATAGAAATGGTATTTAGGATTAAGAGTCAGAGATAGAGGGGCGCTCCAGCAGGAATAAAGTAGAGGTGGCAACTTATGAAGCTAAAGGTTAATACAAAGGATGTTAAAGGAAATGTTAGGAGAACCTTCTTGTTCCAGTCATTTAGGATGACACTGGCTGTCTCTATTGTGCTGCACCAAAGCAAGCCAACAGAATCAACATGGGGCTACTGAGCATGGCAGGAAAGAATGAGAAGAAAATAAAGAACTAATGTAAATAATCAGATCTGGTCCATGGTGAAAGGAATGAAGAATTCTTGAAGTCAGATCTCCTGTACAGTATCCAGAAGATCCTAAAAAGTGGTGATGAGCAGTCAAATTAACTGTGAGTCTTTCTTGTAGATATATCAGAAATGAGTGGTACTGCTACCAGAAATGGGTGATAGCCATTAGATTATGTTGAATCATTCCTGTTTAGGCATAGGGGAAATTATGGTTATTTATAAGAAGGTGGGTCTACTAAGTAATGTTCAAAGATGGTTTGGGACCTTTGTGAGGTGTGATAGTTGAATCCATGAGGAAAAGCCATCAGGTTTAGCAGTAGTTAAGGTGAGGAAAACTACTTTATGGGGGGCAGTCCCTTTTGGGGAAAGAGCCTGAGTATTAAGGTTAGAGAGATACATTGGCTTCTCAGTGTTGGAGAGTGATAGTGGGACATGAAGGAGAGTACAGGGAAGGAACTCATTTTGTGGTAGATCTGGGTCAGACGATAAAACTGTTTTCTTAATAGAGAAGTTTTTCTTAAAACAAGCCTAGTTTTTCTTCTATTTGTTTCATATATGACTTGAAAAACGTATATGGACTAGGGTAGGACCATCTTGTCCTAACATCTGTCTTAAAGAGAACATATGATCAGAAGTATGTGTAGGATGCTTGTGAATCTGGGCAAAAGTACAAGGAGAATAGGGAAAGAAGGTGAAGAAGTAGGGGAGTCATGGCAAGAGAGGGATAGAGGGGGGGAGGCATATTCCCAGGAGAAATAGATAAAGAGAGGTTGGAGGTAGATGGTAGGGAGGTAGGAGGACAGGAGTCTGGAATGGGAGGGAGCAAGGTAAACCTGGGGTGTGTGGGAGGAATGAAGATCTGGGATGAGAGGGCTAGACTTGGAGAGTTTACGAGAGTTCTAAGGGCATTAATTTGTTGGCAGGATAGAAACTGAAGAAGGGGATAAGGAGGAGATGGGGTAGCAAAGTTAAAGGGTTGTTTGGAAGGGAGCATTGAGAATAATAAAATCTGATATGTTGTACAGGATTGACAGAAGAAAGGGCCATGCCCCAGAGCTAAGAATGCTTGGGTATATATGACCTCCTATCATTTGTCATTTTACTTGATGAAGTTAGCTAACTTTGTAAGAATTTATAAATTGAAAGTGCCAACTCAGATATAGCTGTTGTCTAGCTATTGGAGCCAGATCTGAGAGGAGAGACACATAATAGTAGCAGATTTGAGATTCAGCTAGACCTAAAATTGAGGTTTGATTTTAAGCATGCCAACTAGATGCCCTTGGGCAGAGACAATTTGGAGTCCAACTCAGAAGTCAAGACTTCTGTAAATCATCACCTGGACTTTAGGTAGCAATCAAAGACACAAACCTCATTTACAGAAGAGGGCCCTTGTTTGCAGAAATCATGTGTCAAAAGCCAAGGAACTCCTGAAGTCAAAGAAGGGCTAGGCCTGAAGTGCCTCCTGGTAGTGGTCAAGCCTCACCTTCCTGGTAAATCTGTGGTAAATGTGGTTTGGTCTGAGACACAAATTGGAAGGGCCTCTCTTCTGGTAGTCAGTAGATAAAGAGAGACAGAGTGGAAGATAGATTAGGATAAGGATAAGGACCAAAACTGAGTTTGTGTGGTACACAAAATCCCAGAAGAGGATTTGCATAGCTATATAGACAAAGATAACAAAGACCCAAATATCAGCTCTCAACTTCTATGGATCACACTCTTGCTTGACTAGGTTTCAGAAAATGGAGACTAATAGAGATGATGAAAGAGAAAAGGTTACTGAGAGAGATGAGGAGAATAGATCACAGAAACCTCAAACTTCTCCTTTTCTGAGACTTGGATCTTCTTGCAAGGGGATTGACATGTCCAGTTAGATTAGTACTAGGAGAGGGACAATAGGATAAATTGCAGAAGACAGCTTAGAATATCATATCATAGGTAGAACTCACAGCCTCTTCATTCATTCATAAGGAAGTAGGTTTCCCTATACCGGCCTTCTCCTCTATAAAAGTGCTTCTACCTTTGCCTCCTCCCTTTCATGTGGTATTTTAAGTCTTATGGAAGGAAAAAGTTGATTATTAAGGAAAGGTAAGTGAAAATTTCTGGTTCCTTTGGAAACTCAGCTGTATCACTTGATGTTTCTCTGGAAGCTCTCCTGTGAGAAGATGTTTTCCTGAAGCAGACATGTGAAAGAACTATGATATTTCGCTGGAGTTGATGCTTGAGAGGGGATGTTTAGAAAGAATATAAATATAAGTCTACAGTGAGAGGACTCTCCTGCATTGCTATACATTGCAATGCTTTACTGATCATTGCTGGTCTTTGCTGGTCATCACATTATAGAGAGAAACATGCCAAAGAACTTCTTGTGGTACTCTGGCTGATTCTTCCTGCTTCTGCTGCCTTGTACAGATTGGGGGAACCTTGAGGTTTCTGCTTAATTGAGTCGTTGCAGCATGGATTTGTGTTTGGTGTTTGTTATTGGACTGAATTGTCACTACAGATTTGTGTTTGGTGTTTGCTATTGGACTGGACTGCTTATATCCTGAGAATGAAGATTGGAATCACCCCCAAATAACTCTTCTAAACAAATCAATAACCCCCATATGTTGTAAACCTTCTTCTTTCCCTACCTCTTGACTGTGGGCTAGAAGGGAGTTTGAAGTGTGCTAGAACTCTAAATAAAGTAGGTTTAGAAAAATCTAAGCTTAGAGAAGGGTCTTAGGGCTTCCACTGCTGTGAAGAGATACCATGATTATGGCAACTCTTATTCAGGAAAACATTTAATTGGGACTGGCTTACAATTCAGAGGTTTAGTTTATTATTATTATGGCACACATGGCAACATTCAGGCAGACATAGTGCTTGGAGAAGGAGCTGAGAATTCTACATCTTGAGTCATAGGCTGCAGAAGGAAGATTGATACACACTGGCCAGGTTTGCGATTCTAAATCTCAAAGATGGCCCCTGAGAGACCCACTTCTCCCAATAAAGACATACATACTCCAACAATGCCATGCTTCCTAATAGTGCCACTTGCTATGAACCTACAGGGGACATTTTCTTTCAAACCAGCAAAATTCTATGACCTCCACAGCCTTGTAGCCATATCATCAATCCAACTTCAAAAGTCCTCAGATTCTATCACAGTCTCAACCCTGTTTAAAAGTCTAAGTTCAAAGTCTCTTCTGAGATTCATACAATCTCTTAACTATAATATTCTGTAAAATCAAATCAAAAGGCAGATCATATACTTCCAACATTTGTTGGCATAGGATATGCATTACTATTCCAAAAGGTTGGTAAGGAAGCATAACGAGGGAGTATTGAACTAAAGTGAAACTGGAAAACAGCTGGGACAACTCCAAACACTGCAGATCCATGTCTGATGTCAAAGTGCTTTTCAGATCTCCAACTCCTTTCAGGTTTATTGACTACAATATATTTCTTTTCCTTGAGCTGTTTCCACTTCTTGGTAGAAATTGTTCTTAGCTGGTAGCCCCTGTCCCTCGAATCTCCAATAGTTTGGTGTCTCCAAGGCAATGCAGTCTTCACCTTTACTGCTTCAGACAATAGTTTCTCTGGTCATCCACACAGGGATAATCCTGTCACATACCTGGACTCACAAGCTTGCTTTAGTCATGGAATATACCACCACCTCTTTTATTCTATCTTTAACTCTAAGGCTCATGTGGCCATAGTTGCCAAGTTCTGTTTCTTGCTAAAACTGTATCATGCTCACCAACTTTCTGTTTTTAATGGTTTCCTTCATTGCCTAAGCTTGGATGTTCTGAAACTTGATGCAGACCAGGCTGTCCTCAAAAATCAGAGACATATCTCTTCTGACTCAGCGGTCTCTGTCTTCTGAGTGCTGGGATTAAAGACATGTACTATGATGCCAGGACCCAAACCGTACTGTAGTCTCTTTTCACAGGTTGGACGCTTAGCTAGATGGGGTCTTGTCCTGAGTCCACCACTCCCTTTATTCTATATAACATTATGCTTCTCTTTAATTTGTTTATCACCTAGAACAGAGGATTTGGCTCTATTCCACTTTCAAGTGATCCTTTTCTCCTTAAATTGTACATCTTGTAACTTTGCTTGCTTAGCTTGCTCCTTTTCATTATAGAACTTTATAAGATCGACCACTAACAACCACATGAAATAATCAATATTAGGCTGTTTTGAGATTTCTTCTGCCAACACAATTAATCTAAAACTCTTCAATTTAGTCTCACACAAATTTTTTGGAAAAGGGCAAAAAGCAGCCACATTCTTTGCCAAAATATCACAAGAATAGTCTTTAGGCCACACACTAAAATTCTTCTCCTCTGAAACCTTTTGAGCTCAGTCTCCCCAGTTCAAATTACCTTTCAGCACTACTGTCTTCCATGTTTCTACAAGAATGGCCCATTTAATCCCCACATAAAGTATACATCTACTTTTCTAACCCAAATTCTTAAAGTCCACATTCCTCCAAACAAAAGAATGGTCAGGCCTATTACAGTAATACCCTGGTCCCTGGTAGCAGCACAGTTAAGGTTTCTATTACTATGAAAAGATACCATGACTATGGTCACTCGTATAAAGGAAAATATTTAATTAAGGCTGGCTTATAGTTCAGAGGTTTAGTCCATTATCATGCATACTAGCAGACATGGTGCTGGAGAGGCTAAGAGTTCTACATCTTGATCCACAGGTAGCAGAAACAAGACTGAGACACACTGGCCAGTCTTGAGTGTCTGAGACCTCAAAGCCTGTGTCTCACATCCTCCAACAAGGCCAGACTCCTAACAGCGCCACTCACTATGAGCCTACAGGGTATATTTGTTTTCAAACCACCACAGGGTTCCACCCTAAATATTCTCCAAGTTTGGCAATGCCTGATAAGGTATCTAGTTATTAATTGAGAATTATTTGTCAGGACTCTGCTAAGTACATTTGACGAGTATTTTGAGAAGTACACACTACTGTAAGCAATTTAAATAATCATAGACTCTGAGAGATTAAGGCCTCAGCTATAGGTCACTTGAAATATAGAAACAAAGATGGAAATTAAGATTATTCCATATGTCCTAGATATCACTCAACAGGGATATTAATGGCCAGTTATAAGTGTGTTATGGTCTGCAAATGCTATTTCTATACTATACTTACTTATTAAGTGTTTCTTATCTAGTAGAAAATCCAAGTTTTAGGAATTTGAATGTCTTATATAATGTGACTCAGTTTATATGTAGCAAATACAGAATTTGATGCCTTGTTTATTTAATTTGTTTCCTGTTAGCAATTGCAATGTAAATGATAATAAGATTTCCATATGTCACATGATTCTTTGCTGGTTCATAACAAACCCTGCTGCTTCTTTTAGTTTAATCATAGATGCATGAATGGTGAAAATATTCAGAGTTATACAAACATGTGTCCATTTTAATTGTCAAGTATAATAAAATTTACTATTCGAGGTCAGGGCATCTCAAGATTATTTCTAACTAAACAGGCTTGAGCCAAGGGGTTAATTTTCACTTTGTTTTAATTATAGAGTGACAAATGTCTATATGAGGGTGTTGAGAATCAGTAAAATGCCCTTGGATTCCTGGAAATGAAGTCTCAAAATAGAGCTACATTAGGAAGCCCAGGGAGTCCCCCTGGCAAGTGACTATCTATTCCAGTGCTCCTGCATTTTGGGTGTATTATTTATATTGTCAACAGATTTGAAGCCAGGATCAAATTTGCCATATATGGCCTAGAGGCACTCATAAAGGTAACTTAATTTACTACTCTAATCTTTCAGGTTAGAGAAAACATTGAGAGCACCATAGGCAAAAATGTATAAACTATCACATAGTTTTAAATGGGAAAAAAAGGAAAGAGAATTCCTTTGTTCAGGGCAGGACCATGTGCAAAACCATTCCTTTCTATCCTCAGACACTTTGCACTCACTGGAAGTGATCAATGGGCACTGTGTGCTCCACAGTTACTCAGATCATCAGTATGTGGAGCAAAGCAAACCTGACCATCACTCAAGCAACTATTACTGTTTTTCCTCTGGGTGGTGTGCTTTGCAAGTCCCCCCATATATTTCAGAGGGAGTCATTTAGTCTATGGACACAGGCCATTCTTGGTCTTCCCCATATACAGTTGGTATCACGTTAGAAACTAAGGAACTCACTTTCTGAGGATAAGTCATACATGCGAAGAAGTACAGTTAATACATTGCACACATATGCATTATCTTACTTAATCCTCCTAATTACCTTCTATAGTCTTTCTATCTTTATACTAAGAAGCAAACAGGCTCACAAAAGTTGATTTGCTTGCTTGCCTTTTTTTTGGTGCTGGTTTGAATCAGAGCACCAACCATGTTAGGCAAGCATTCAACCACTGAGTTCCACCTCTGCCTCTGACAGTGACATTATTTTCCCTTTTAGGAAGTATAAATGGATCAGCAACCTAGATTAACATGATCTGTGTGACTCTAAAGCCACTATTCCAAGCAGGGACCAACTAGAGCAATAGTCAATATTAAACAGGCCAAAGAAGAACTAAAATTCATTTTCCATGGTTATGATTAGACTGAAGGCAGCTAAACATTTGTCTTTTCTTCATTTTTGCTTAAATTAAGGAGCTGATATTAGAGAGCCAAATTACAAAACAAAAACTCCAAGCTGATAAATCAATGAAAAATCAAACAAACAAACAAACAAACAAAAAACAGATATTTTAGCTGCCTTTATATAGAGAGAGTCAACATTCAGAGAGCACAGATTAATAGAGCAAACAGAGAGATGATTACCCTGGAAACAAAATTTTCATTAAGCCTTGCTGGAGGAGAAAATGAAAAGTTTGAACATCTGTCAGGTTCAACCAGAGTTCATGGAGGATAGAGATTCATGTGTTCTTACCCTCTTAAAATCTAGGTTCCCAGAATCAAAATACAATGTACCATCTAGGAAAGCAGCTGCCTAAAAACACACTAGAGCCCAGGAGCAATATAGACTGATCCAGGCCATACATACTCTTGAAATCAAATAAGTTTGACTCTTCAGGATTCTTCCCAGGATTCAGTAAACCATGGCCAGAAAATCTGACACTCTAAAAAACAAATTTAGCCCCTGACTGTAGGCTCACTTTAAGTAAGAACATATTGGCATGAGTTACATTTGATAGAAAAAGCCATCTGCTATTTTCCTCACCGCCAAATGCCATTTTTGTCTCAGCAGATGAAGAGAGCGCCTACACCAAATATAGAGGTTCTGTCAGTTTCCTCTTTTCTTCCATGTAGCAGAACAATATAACCTACCACCACAGGGTCACTGTTCTCTTGGCAATTCCTTCCTACTCAAGCCTCCCTGATCTGCCAGCCTGTGGTAGCCTCAGTCTGTTTTTCACTCCTGAGAAAACTGCCTCTATAGCCCACATCTCAGCAAGATGGTGACGCTCTTTTTTTTTTTTTTCATGGATGATTTCCCTAACCCCGAGTCTCCTGTTCAACCCATCGTGCCACAGTTGACATTTCCTCAATGCTTGAAGAGGAATGTTGAGACTGAAAGAAACAGCAGCCAATGTGAACATCAAACTGATACAGTCTAGGAGTCGTGAACTGATCCTGCTTAGGTGTCTTAATCTGGTTCATTTTCTCTGCCAATTAAATAATTAAAAGTCAGGAAAAATCTGGAGCAGAGAAATCACAAGCAACACAAACAGAACCCACAGTTGAAGAAAGGTATTTATTGAGAGTGATGAAGTTATACAGAGAAAACTCATCACTCAGAAAGCTGAAAAATCCAGTCTCTTCTCCAGGTCTGAGGACTCATAAGTCTCTGAAGCATCTTCCTCTTTGAATTTAGGGTTGCTCAGTTTGAAGAAAGCTGGAATAGTTTGCTAGCCCAGAACTGTTGCGCACATTTCCTGACCAGGCTTTGAACTTATTGAGCCAGTCCATCAGCACGGGGCCTGTGGATGGGAGACAAAATCCTACAAAGCTTTTGTTTCAGGCTGATAGCCTTTTGTCTCAAGAGAAGAGTGAGGAAGAAGCTGACCATCTTGAAAATTCACAACATTTTTTACCGACCCTTGGCCCCTCTCTGTGTCTCCCTAAAAGGGAGTCTGTCTAACTCTTAGTGTCTCAATTCCTGCTCTAAGAGATCACCCTAATTTCTGTTAGGGGTCTGGGGGTACTAACTGCTTTTAATTGCTTCTAGTGGAAAAGGGGTCCATGATTAAGGGACAGCAGTCAGAATATCACAGAGGAGGGTCTATCTAAGGGGCTACATTAAACCTTAACCAATGAGAGTGATCCAGAGCATATGACAGCTGTTTGGAGATGGTGCATATATTTGCAGCTTATCATATGAGTAAGGTAGCATCTGTAATATATGAAAAGTGAGATTGTTAGTAATGCTGCAATTTCTCATGAATGTACAATTAAAAAAATAGTTAAGGCAGTTTTGCTTTTAGTAGACAAAGACAATAATCAACCCCAAACTAACCAAAGAAAGCTTTGTTGAAGGCATAAACGAATTTGATGATTTTTCTACCACCACTGTTTACCTTAAGATGTACATTGTGGAGGAGGCCATTTCTCTGACTTAAGGGATTCAGCAGCCTTTCTACAGCCAATAACAGTTTAGACGTCAGCCATTGACTTTCTTCATGTATTAAGGAACAAGGCTAATGAGGAAAATTCCTTGATATTATAGTTAGCATAAACATTGTTTAATAAAGTGAGGCATACTTTTACAGATGGCTGAATTGTACCAAAAGGTTCTTTATGAGAATTCTATAGAAGATATATTGACAATATCTTACCAGCAAGAGATGTCTCTGCTCATGTACTAGCTATAATGTTCAGTGGCAATGGAGAATATTGTACAAAACTGAGTGGAAATCCTGGTTCCATTTGTTTAAGTCACAACCAAACTTCAGCATCAGTAAGTTTGACAACAGGCTATTTGACAGCCTCTTTTAGTCAAAGAATATGATTAGTTAGGACACTGGATATCATATTATAGTTATAAGAAGTCCTCTTTTAGAGACAGTATTATCAGGAAGAAAATTATTACTGAGAAATAACTGTCAAAGGAAATCTCATATGGTTAAGTATAATGTCAAGGAATTGTTAAAGAAATATACATATTGACCATTCTATTCCAGGTTTTATATACTTATTTATTTTGTGTGTGTGTGCCCCTGTGTACATGCATGCCATGTTATTCAGTTAGAAGTCACAGAATGGCTTTTGGATATCAGTTCTCTCCCTCCATCATGCAGGTCCTTGAGATTGAATGCAGTCAGTTTATCCACTGAGACATTTTTCTGGCCCAAAAACTTTTTTTCAATTAGGAAATTTTGGATATATAGGGGGACTGTGAGCTTATGACGCCCTGTAGTTACTTTAGCTCTGTGGTCTTACATTCCAGCCATCACCTTTAACAAGTTCTCATTTAATTCCTTCTTTCTTTCTTTTTTTTCTTCCATTTGTTATTTTCTGTAACATAAAAAGAAAAAATGAAGGCACTTACTTAAGGTCCTAGGACTTCTGATTTCAAAAGCAACTCTCATTTGTCCATTCCATTTTATAAAACTGTAACATGGACAACTTTCCCAAATTATTGCTTGATTTTTCCCTCATATCTTTTATGTTTCTTCTAGTTCATCGCTCATACCTATAGTTAATAATAGATGTGGAAGTGGACAAAGAAGAAACTCACAGTTAGAGGAATATTGTGGAGTATATGATGTTTCTTTACTTCACAATTCCTTTGTATATCTGCTCTGTAAAATTATGCTTGTGAAACATGCCATATGTTCATATGTTCACATCTTGGTTAAGCCAGTAACAGTGATAATGATTCTTAGGATTAGATCTTTAAAGTTTCAAATGGAAAGTTATACATATCAGAATTAGTCATAAAATTATTTCAAAAAAATTTATTGCTGGGTGGTATTGGCTCAGGTCTTTAATACCAGGATTTGGGAAGCAAAGTCAGATGGACCCCTAAGTATTTTAGGCCAACTTGTTTTGCAGATTGAATTCCAGGACAACCAGGGCTACACAGAGAAACCCTGTCTCAAAAGATCAAAAATCAACTAATCAACCAAATAAAAACTAAAAAACAAAACCAAATTTTTTTAAAAAAAATTAATGTATGCCTGTACAAATGAATATCATAAGACAGCTTCATGGAGTTGGTCTTCTGTATCCATATCTATATGACTTCCAGGAATTGAACTTGGGTTATCAGGCCTGTGTCTTAAGCATATATCCAAAGGAGACTATACAAGGTTTCATTTGCATAGTCTGTTATGAATTTTCTTTAAACAAGCTGAGCTATATAGTAGGAATAAAGGCAAGTCTCTGTAGATGTCGGATATTCAGAACCTCCTATCTTTAGGAGCCTTCAGGTCTCTATGGCTAAACAGGGAAATGAAAAGAGAATTAAATGTTCTTGCATGATTCTGAGAGTTTATTCAATTCTGTGCCATAAGCGTGCCACAGCATGGCAGGAGCTGCCTGATACAGCATGTGTATTGAGTCATGATGACAACTTCTGGGAGTTGTTTCTAACATTCTGCTATATAAGTTCCAGATATTGAACACAAGTGATTAGGCTTGATGTTCAGCACCCATGTTTCTTTGTGGTAAACATTAACAGCATTACTATATGCTGGTCAGTTTGTTTTATGCGTTAAATGAGGTTTATGTGGAAGTTTTTACCAGAGTCTACAGAACAGTAGATTCAAGCATTTGTGATTTTTTTTTCATTTGTTTGTTTGATTGTGTTTTTTGTATTTTGAGACAAGGTCTCACTGCATAACTCTAGCTGGCTTGAAACTTGATATGTAGACCAGGCTGACATTGATCTCAAAGAGATCTGCCTAACTCTTCCTTCCAAGTGCTGGAAGCAAAAGCATGCACTATCACACCTATCTTAAACCTTTGTAAGATTTTAATTTTAAAGACTTTAGTGATCAGGAAGATTCTTCCATGCTTTGACACTTCTCCCTTCCCCCAATTTGATTTTTCAAATTGGAAAAATTGAAAATTGGAGGTAGTATTCATTTTTGTCTGGTGATTGTAGGATAAACTGAGTGAGGTTATTAATATTAAGGCTCTAGATTTCACTGCTTTGACTGAATGAAGTAAAAAAATGTCTGGCCGCTGAACTGGCCAAATTTGACCCAGGTCATGTTTTGTGAGTATTAATCATTGTACAAGTTAAGCAAGTTAGTTACTTTACACTCCCTTAATATTGTTTTTCAGAATCATTGCATATGTATCTGTATGTGTATGCATTTGTGGAGTGATGTGTAAATGTGCACACGGAAGCCTAATCTCTACTATGTGTGACTTCTTTGATCATTCTTTGCTTTGTTTTCTGAGACAGAGTCTCTCATTGAATCCAAAGCTCATCAATTTAGGTAGGCTGGTTGGTCAACTCCAGCCAGTGAGCTCCAAGAATCCTCCTATTTCCATTGCAGGGCCATGGCTTTTTAATTTAAGAGCTGATTATCTGAACTCAGGCCATTGTGTTTGTATGACAAGCCCCTAGTCCCTCAATGTACATACTAGATTCTAGAATAAGTGAAGGCACTAATCCTAATTAACATTTCACTTAGCATGTAATGGTTGTATTTGTATGCCCTTTAGACTTTTTTCTCTCATGTATTATATCCTGACAATCTGCCCCTCACTTCTCATCCTAGCACATCCCACTCTATCTACTCCTCCTCAATTTCCCTTTTGAAAAGGGCAGGCATCTTGGGAGACAATCAAAGCTGTGGGGGTGGGGAGAAGTGTGCCTATCTGAGATTGCAGCCAGAGAAGAACTCCTAGCATTTCTAAAATTTACATCTCAAATGCTGCCCCTCCCAATACCCCCAACAGAGTCCCTCATCCCATCTCCTCTCCCCTTCTTCTCTGAGCAGGTGGGGGTCCCTGGGTACCCCATAACCTGGCACATAAAGTCTCTGTGGGGCTAGGTGCATCCATGCCCACTGAGGCCAGACAACACAGCCCATCTAGAAGAACATATCCCATGGGCAGGCAACAGCTTTTGGGATAGTTCCCACTCCAGTTGTTTGGGACCCACATGAAGACCAAGCTGCACATCTGCTACATTATATGCAGAGAGGTTTAGGTCCAGCAAATATATGCTCCTTAATTGATTCTTCAATCTCTGAGAGCCCCAAGGGTCCAGGTTAGTTGATTCTGTTGGTCTATCTGTGGAGTTCTTATTCCCTTAGAGGCTACAATACTTTCTCTTATTTTCTCTAAGAGTCCCCAAGCTCCAATCACCATTTGGCATCTGTCTGAGTCAGCTGCTAGATGGAGCATCTACTGTCTACAAGCTTAACAGAGTATAATTAATAGAGTCAGGGATTGGTACTGACCAATGGGATGGCTCTCAAGTTGGGTCAGCTTTTGGTTGGCCATTCTCTCAGTCTCTGATCTATCTGATGTGACTGCATTTCTTGTAAACTGGATACATTTTGGGTTGAAAGTTTTGTGGTGTCCTCATTGCTCCACTGGGGCTCCTGCTTCTGCAAGAAGTGGCTTCTTCCAGTTCCATATTCCCAATTCTGTGAGTCTACCTAAGGTCTTCGGTGGGTGCCTGTGGGGCAGTGATCTGTGCAGGCAGTCTGGCACCCAGTTGAGCATAGGCTGAAAATTCTGGGATACCCTGTGGAATCCATAAGGGACTGCAAACATGATGCCAAGGCTCCCAGGAGGCTTATGGTTCCAGTCACTGTCACATACCACACCCCAGGTAGAGGCATGGCTGCGCCCCAGGTAGAGGCATGGCCACAGAGACCCAAGCCATCCCCATGTTAACGAGACACCTAGAGACTTAGCCATACCCCTTCCCAGTTACTAAATCTGCCCCGCCTCTCTGGGAGAGGCGGGGTACATTCCATTCATGCCACTCTCTACATGATGAAAATAAACGTCTAAGAATTATGGACTTTCTCTTCATCTGGACCCACAGTGGGAAGTGAGGGATCTGGCCCTCAATTAATGAGCCATGGCTAATCTCTCACTGAGGGAATCCCAGTGCTCCCAGACGGTGCCCATTCACCCAAGCCTAAGCAGCTAGCCTGGCACCCAAAGCCACAGAGACCTGGTCCCAGCAGGAACCCCAGCTGCACTCTGGCTAGCCTGTCTGCTGCAACTGCGGTGCCCCGGGCTAGAGAACCCACCAAGACAGCTGACGTGAGTTCCCCAGAATGGCCCCTTTCCCCACTCATGGGCAGGGCCCAGAAACTTCCCACAGCTCCCAGCTGCCCGTCAGACTGTGTGGGAAGATGCGCAGCCAATTTCCACTTGTCTTCTGTCCCTCCTAGAGCTGCAGCGCCCCTGGACAGACATGTGGGATTTCATTCCACTGTGCCAGGTTTGGTCCCAACAGATCCCATATTCTAGGTCTCTTTCATGTCCTGGAGATATTCCTAACCTCCTCATCCCCATCAGTCACAGATTTCCATTCATTCTCATAGCCATCTGACCATCTCTCCTTTCTCCCCACACTTGATTCTGAACCACCTCATTTACCTGCCAAAACTCTCTGCTAACCAATTCCCCCTTCTAAGTAAGATTCAAGTATCCTTGCTTGTGCCTTCTTTCCTGTTTAGCATCTTTGGGTCTGTGGAGTGTATAGCGTGGGTATCCTATATATTATGACTAATATCTATTTATAAGTGTGTACATACCATGCACGTCCTTTTGGGACTGGGTTACCTTACTCAGGATAATATTCTCAAGTTCCATCCATTTGCTTGCAAAATTCATGATGTCTTGGTTTTTAATAGCTGATTTGTTTTCCACTGTGTAGATCTACCACGTTTTTTTTCTTTTTTCTTTTCTTTTCTTTTCTTTTCTTTTTTTTTTTTTTTTATTTATCCATTTTCCAGTTGACAAACATCTAGTTTGTTTCCAGTTTCTGGATATTAAGAATAAAGTTGCTATGAACATAGTTGAGCAAGTGTCTTGTGGGATGATGAAGCATCATTTAGGTATATGCCCAGGAGTGGTATAGCTAGGTTTTTGGAGAAGCTGCCAAATCATTTTCCAAAGTGGTTGTACAAGGTTTCACTTCCACCAGCAATGGAGGAGTGTTCTCCTTGCTCCACATCCTCATCAACATGTGATATTCCTTGAGTTTTTGATCTTATACATTCTGCTGGTGTAAGATAGAATCTCTGAGTCGCTTTGATTTGCATTTCCCTGGTGACTAAGGGCCCTGAACATTTCTTAAAGTACTTCTCAGCCATTTGAGATTCCTCTGTTGACATTCTCTGTTTACTCTTGTCCTATTTTCTTCTTTTTTAAATTGGGTTGTTCAGGTTGTTGGTGTCTAACTTCTTGAGTTCTTTGTTAATTTTATATATTAGCCCTCCATCAGATGTAGAGTTCATGAAGATCTTTTCCCAATCAGGCTTCTGATTTGTCCTATTGACAGTGTTCTCTGCCTTACAAAAGATTTGTAATATGTTCTCTTCTTTTCATAAGACCTTAGATACATCACCAAGTAATATATTTCTTTAATGTAATCAGTACTATCTATCAATTTTCCTCTTAGGATTATTTTTCTTGCCATATCCCAAAGGCAATGATATTCTTATATTTTCCGTGGATTCTTCAAATTTCAATTTTACCCATGATTTGCTCAATTACGAAATGGTCATTAATGAATATATTCATCTTTCTGCATGTATGTGTGTAGTTTCTTTTTATATTGATTTGTAGTTTTTGCTCACTATGTCCTAAGAACAAGAAATTATTTTATATTTGCTAAATTTTGCTTGTGCTATAAAATACAATCTAATTCAGGGAAATTTCCAAGGACTTTTGAGAATTATGTGTATTTTGCAGTTGTTCAATAAGATTATATTTTTTAATATTATTTTTATATTTCTTTTGCATCTATCAATGCTTGTTTTATAATACTAGAAACTTCAATGTTTATTGCCCACACACACATACAGAGAGAGAGAGAGAGAGAGAGAAAGAGAGAGACATATTTGTTATAGCCTTTTGATGGATTTTTGTTGGACTTATCTTCTAATTTTGTCTTAAAGCTTGCTCTATCTGACATCAGATTAGCTACATCTTGTTTCCACTTTCCATTTCTTGGTGCATTGTCCTTCTTCTATTCACTGTCAGTTTCTGAATCTTTACACATGGAATATTTTGCTTCGTGATAATGAACAGTTGCATCTTGCATGTACATGCTTTTTCATGGACTAAGAAATTTACATATATGAATTTTCCTCAATATTATAAAGTAACTAGCATTTTTATTATCTTAAGGGGAAAAGAACAAAGCACAGAGGAGTTAAGTACCTGAAATATATATATATATATATATATATATATTTGTGTGTGTGTGTGTGTGTGTGTGTGTGTGTGTATTCTCTGAACAAAAACAAGCAAGCAAGTTTGTAGAGGAAATTAATTACTTGGCTTATAAGTTACAGTCCATCATCAGGGGAAGTGAAGAAAGTAACTCAAGGCAGGAATGTACAGATAGGAACTGAAACAGAGACAATACTAAGATGTTGTACACTGGTTTGCTGCCCCTGGATTGCTTCATTATCTTTCTAACACAGCCCAGGCCTACATCCCTAAGTATGGTTCAATCTTGGCTTTTCTATATCAATTACTAATCAAGAAGATCCCCTCATAAGCCAATATAGCAAAGGTAATTCCTCATTTGAGGTTCCCTCTTCTAATGAGATTCTAGTTTCTGTCAATTTGATAGAGACTAACCAGCCTATCTAACTCATTATCTCACAAACAAATCCATATTAAACAATAACTTCCACTTTCCAGTTTGTCTACAAGATTTCATTATAACATTAATATAACAAAATAAAAAAGTCCATCTTTTAAAAGTTCAGTGTAAACCAGGAAAGGGGATAACATTTGAAATGTAAATAAAGAAAAAATCCAATTTAAAAAAAAAAAAAAGTTCAGGGTCTCTTACAATTTTACAAATTTTCAAAGTCTTTTAACTACAGGATCCTGTAAAAACATTTTTACATTTACATATGCTGTTATTTCAAAAGGGAGGAACCAGAGCATAGTTACAATAAAACAAAAACACACTTCCATATCAAGTGTTATAAACAGCTCCATGTTCAGCATTTGTTTCTCACTCATAATCTCCTGGGCTCCAAAGTGCATAGAAAATTCTACTTCTCTGGTGGCTTCACACCACAGATGCTGATGTCTTTCAAGGTTATCAACAGTCCTAGTATATCCAATTTCTGGGGTCTTCACTAAAAATGAGGCTGCATTTTTATGAATGGCCTTTCATGGTTTCCAAGGGGATTCTGACCCAGCTATATGATGCCCAATCCTTGGCTTGTCTCCATATCTTCTTCATATCATCATAGCTAGCATCACGTGGACTTTTATGCAGTATTTTCTATGTACTGTTGCCAGTGGTACAGGTCAGACTTTTTCCAACCCCCAGCTTCTGTGTGCTGACCTTGAGAAAGTATTCCCCAAAGGTTTCACCACAATAATGCTGGAGTTCTTAATCAGCTGAGTTCTAGTCCGAGCTAACCAGCATTTAATATAAAAGTTAAAGCAATATTTCACTTTTACTGCTTCTTAATTCAATTACATTTTATGAACAGCTTTGTTATAAATTTTGACAATATCTCACTTTTTCTTTGAAACCTCTCAGGCCAAGACTTCCTTCTCTAAATTTATTTCAATAATCTTATCTTTCCAAGATCCTATAACAAGAGTTCTTTAATCTTTAAGCACATACGTCTCAAAGTTTTCAATGCTTCCTCAACTAACCCCTCCTCCTGACAACAGATACTAATAAAAATGAAAATCATAGGCAGGTCCATCATAGCCATCAATACCAATTCTCCATTCCAGTTTCACTCATACTGGTCTAAGGACTGTCTGCCCACAGTGGACTGGGCCATTCTACATAAATTTTAAAAAATTAAACACCTGAAAAGCAATAACCAGAGGCCAATTTACTGCCAGCAATTCCTCAGTTGAGGTTCTTTCTTCCCAATTGATTCTAGTTTGAGTCAAGTCTAGGAAAATATGCCAATACATTTCTCAGTGTCACACAGCTATTCAGAGTGAGGAGAAAAGTATAGGCAATCTTAATCCAGAGTCTGTTTCAGACCACATTCAAAAGAAATACTAAGACGTCCAATAATAGCAGTTAGAATGTAAAATGTACAACTTTTTGTCAAATAATGAACATTACATTGACTGTAGGAAGTAAGAGTCCAAAGACAATAAGTGATTACTCTTAAGTTTCTAACTTAAATTAAAGATTATGGTACTTTAAAAGAAATAAGATATTCAAAAGGTACAGTTGCTGTCTGTTTAAACACTAGTAGTGTTTACTTCTCATTCTATGGTATTCTGGGTTGGCTAGTTACTCCCTCTAGCATGAAAAGTCAATTGTACCCTGCTCTGAACCCAGAGCCATGTTTCCTTCTGTGATCTGGAGTGTCATTTAACTCTTGCTTGCTCAAATGTAATATAGAGAGGATAGTGATCACTTTCTCCCAAAGTCATGTGTTAATTGAGAAAGAATGGAAACAGCACAAGTAGAGTGCAAGTTGATGACCCCTGTGTGAACCCCATGGTGACATATGTAGAGGCTATCGGTTTCCAGTGTGCAAATACTGGAAGATTCCCAATCCATTAATTGGTCTACTTTTTTATCCTTGAATATTACTACTTCCTCTGGTTTAGATTGTCAGACTTTATTTTACATACACAGATCCTTTTAATATGTATCAAAATCCTTGAAACTAAGGAATCAAAATAGATGAGTCATGATTTCAATTTTTGTGTACTAGCAACTCAAGTGAAAAATGTGAATATAGAAGTGTATTTAGGTATATCTAAGAGAATCCATTTTGCTGCCTGGAGAATCTAGGTAGGCTGAGATCATGTTCCCACTGGTTCTGCCTACCTCAGATCTGAGCACTTGGTTCAGTGTCTTTTACCTATGTCACTTTTGTTGGTTTTCTTTTTTTTCCCAGACTTTAGAGTTCTTGAAGACAGAGGTCACATGGTATTTCCTTTGACAGTTAAAGCCCCAGTGATGAGGAGAACAGGACATCCTTTGTGGACACGATCACAGAAGTCCTTGATTCCACTGCAAAGGGATAACAATCCCTTTGCAGTGGAAGACTGAGCAGATGCTGAAAGTGAATATAGAAGGAGATAGAATATATCCTGAGTCAAAGCCAACTCCAAGATAATTCTCTGATGTGTTCAGTAGCTTTGTGCCTCTGCCTAACTCACAGCATCTCCTTGACCACCCAGAATGGTTTTGTACACAAATGGTGAAAGAAATAAAGGAGAATGACCTTTGACTTGAAGCCTCTTTTTCTTCCCATCTAAAGGACCATGGAAGAAAGCAGCATAGTGCTGCATATTGGATGCATGGTGATAGTGAGGAAACATAGTTAGCTTCCTCTACAGCTTAGAAATAGATAATTGGTTTAGACCCAAAAGCACTTTCTGTTTATTTGAAAGCTGTACCACACTGTAGCTATGTGTAAAATTTGAGATGTCTGCTCCTCTTATTAAAAACAAAAACAAACAAAAAAACCCAAAACCCCAAAACAAACAAACAAATAAAAAAACCCAGAATTTTCTTTCTCTTTCCCCCAGATCGAATGCCTCAGCCTTATCCCTAGCCTTGTTGCAAAATATTTGTGACAACCATCCCATCCCATCTCTAGTGAATCACATAGATCTTTGCTTTCTAATTTTCCTATTACCACTTGTTGCTTTACCCCAGACTCCAATATCAGCAGGCACACCATGCTAACCCAAGAGCTTCTCCTCACAGGACAACAAGTAGGCTGAAGAGCGAAAACACTTTCCTATTGCTCCTGTAGTCCAGTACATGGCTCTAGTCTCATTGCCAGTTCTGTAGCATAAAACCAACTGTAGTCTCACATCCATCTCTAAACCCCTTCCCAAAGGAACACAAAAATCTTATCCCCCAAGCTTCCTTCCCCCAACCTATCCCATTATCTCAGCTTCCAAGACCAGCAGCATTCACTGGCAGCACACTGGCTAAGAAGAACATGGAAAGAGGTAAGCTAATGGAAGATCCTCATCACTCCTCCCTACTTTCCAAATCCCCAAGTCTCATCTCTATCTGTACAATAGAAGACCTGCTTAGTCTTTCTTCTTCATGTGCCCACATATATTATGGATTCCACAGACCTTATTCTGCTAACCTCTTTTCACCACTTGTTGCTTTATACCAGCCTCCAACTCCAGCAGGAACCCTCTGCTAACCCACAGGACATGCCTGGTAGAAAACCATGTAGGCTACTACAGATCTACTGCTCTCTCTTTCTTCACCCAATCCAATTTTCCAGTCTCCCCAGATCTATAACAGAACTGCCTAGGCAGACTTCTCTTCCCCCAACCACTCCCAACACCATTGATCTTCC
Source organism: Rhynchomys soricoides (assembly GCA_019843965.1). NCBI lineage: Eukaryota > Metazoa > Chordata > Mammalia > Rodentia > Muridae > Rhynchomys > Rhynchomys soricoides. Next base: position 1,609,129 of record JADRCH010000367.1, on the reverse strand, counting down.
TCTTCTAACTTTCTTTCCCTGACCTGTTTCTTTATCCTAGGCTCCAGACCCCAGCAGTTACCCCCAGATAACCCAAAGACTACTCCTCTTAGGGCAACAAGTGGGCTGAAGGTAGACCAACACCTCTCAAACTGCTTCTGAGATCCAACCTCTAGTCTCATAACCAGTTCTAGAGCAGGTAACCTGCCTTTATCTCTCTTTTCTCTCCGATTTGATCTTCAACAGATCACAAAGACATCCTTAAATCTTTCCTACCTACAAGTCATCTCACCATCCCAGGCTCTAGCACCAGAGAGCACTCGTGTGAACACATCAGGTGAGCAGGCCAGAAAAGCAAGCAACACACAACCATCACACTCTCCGAAAAAATTCAGAGAGGAAACAGAACCCAAAGGACAAAGCATCCACCCAAAAAAGACAAACCAAGAAACCGGCACCTAGACCTAAATTCATCCCAAACCCAGATGCCTATATGCCACTGTAAAAATACAATCAGCAATAGTCAGGACCATATGTTCTCAGTAGAGCCTAGCTATCCTACCATAGCAAGATCCTAAATATCAACATAGTTGAAGCATTAGAAAAAGACCTTAAAACCAACTACACAAAAATGATAGAGTTTCTGAAAGAGGAAATGAATAAATCCCTTACAAAATCAAGCACCTTTCCCTCAAAAATCGGAGGAGATAAATAAATTCTTTAAAGAAATCCAAGACAACACAAACAGCTGAAGGCAGTAAATGAAACTATTCAAGTCCTAAGAATGCTCCACCTGGGAATCCATCCCATATACAGTCATCAAACCCTTTCATTATTGTGGATGCCAAGAAGTGCTTGCTGCATGGAGCCTGATATAGTCATCTCCTGAGAGGCTCTGCCAGAGCCTGACAGAGACATAGGCTTGAAGCCAGCCATTGAACTGAGCACGCACGGGGTCCCCAATAGAGGAGTTAGGGAAAGGACTGAAGGAGCTGAAGGGGTTTGCAACCCCATAGGAAGAACAACAATATCAACCAACCAGTCCCCCCAGAGCTCCCAGGGACTAAACGACCAACTAAGGAGTACACATGGAGGGACCCATGACTTCAGCAGCATATGTAGCAGAGGATGGTCTTGTCAGGCATCAATGGGAGGAGAGGCCCTTGGTCCTGTGAAGGCTTGATGCCCCAGTGTAGGAGAATTCGAGGGTGGGGAGGCGGAAGTGGGTGGGTGGGTGGGGAAGCAAGTTCATAGAAGAGAGAGGGGAGATGGAACAGGGGTTTGGGGGAGGAACCAGGAAAGAGGATAACATTTGAAATGTAAATAAAGAAAATATCCAATTAAAAAAAATAGATGTAGAGTAAAAAGAAAACACAAATTGAGGGAATTCTGGAAATGAATAATTTAGTACTTGGAACAGGAACTACATAGGAAAGCATCATCAACAAAATACAAAAGATGGAAGAGAGAATCTCAGATGTCAGATATGATAAAAGAAATGGATAAATCAGTCACAGAACATGTTAAATCTAAAAATATCCTGGCATAAAACATCCAAGAAATCTGGAATATTATGAAAGGATTAAATCTAGAAATAATGGTAAGAGAAGAGAAAGAATAATGCCAGCTCAAAGGCCCAGAAAATATTTTCAACAAAATAATAGAAGAAAAATTTTCTAACTTAAAGACAGATGTTTATCCAGGCTCAAAAATCATGTACCGGGGGGGGGGGGGGCCTTATCACATGACAATGGAATCACAAAATATACAGGAAAAAAAAAAAAAGAATATTAAGACAGTCCACAAAGAATTCTCAACTGAGGAATATCGAATGGCCAAGAAGAACCTAAAGAAATGTTCAACATCCTTAGTCATCAAGGAAATGCAAATCGAAATGACCCGGAGATTCCACCTTATATCAATTAGAATGGCTAAGATCAAAAACTCAGACAACAGCAGAATCTGGCAAGGATGTGGAGAAAGAACACTCCTCTATTTCTGTTGGGACTATAAGATGGTAAAACCAGTTTGGACATCAGTCTGGCAGTTTCTCAGAAAAAATGGAAATAGTTCTACCTGAAGACACAGCTATACCACTACTGGGAATTTACCCAAAAGACCCTTCAACATTATAACAAGGACACATGCTCCACCAAGCTTATAGCAACCTTATTTATAATAGCCAGAAGCTAGAAACAACCCAGATTTCTCTCCACAGAAGAACGGGTAGAGATATTGTGGAACATTTACACAATGGAGTACTACTCAATCATTAAAAACAATGGCGTCATGAAATTCAAAGGCAAATGGATGGAACTTGAAAATATTATCCTGAGTGAAGTAACCCAGACAAATATATACTCCCTGATAAGTGGATTTTAGCTCACAAGCTCAGAATACCCATGCTACAACCCACAAACCATATGGAACTTACGAAGAAAGAAGACCAAAGTGTGGATGCTTCAATCCTACATAGAACGGGGAACAAAATAATCATAGGAGCTAGAGGGAGGGATGTGACCAGGGAGGGAGAGAGAATCAGGAGGGAAGGGGGGCAGGATCAGGTATTGGAAGGAATAGGAGAGAAGTGCAGAAGATCAGGAAATAGAATGGAAACATGTAGCAGAGAGGGATGGGAAACTGGTGTAGCCACTAGAAAGTCTTAAACTCCAGGGACCTGAGAGGCTCCCAGAAGCCAATGGTGATGACTTTAGCCGAAATACCCAACAATGGGGAGATACAACCTGTGAAGGCCACCTCCAGTAAATAGGCAAGGCCTCCAGGTGAGGGATGGGGCCAATTATGCATCTCAAAATTTTAAACCCAGAAATGCTCCTGTTCAAAGGAAAAGGAGGGACAAAAAAATGAAACAGAGACTGAAGGAAAGGCCATCCAGAGACTTCTTCACCTAAGAACCCATCCTATCTGCAGACACCAAATCCTCACACTATTGCTGATGCCAAGAAGTACATCAGCACCTGAACAATACAACAGATATTTAGGGCCAACCATCAGACTGAGCCCAGGCACACCAATGGAAGAGCTAGTGGAAGGACTGAAGGGGATTGCTACCCCATAAGAAAAAAGAAATATATCAACTAATTGAATCACTCAAAGCTTCCAGGGACTAACCACAAATCAAAGAGTACACATGGAACTAGCCAGGACTCCAAATACATATGTAGCACACAGAATGACCTTATCTGACATCAATAGGAGGGGAGGAAAGCCTGAAACCCCAGTGTAGGGGGATGCTAGAGGGGTGAGGCAGGGGTGGGTGAATGGGTGGAGGAGTACCCTCATAGAGCCAAAGAGGAGGGGGTAGGGGGATGGGATGGGGGGTTATTGGATGGGTAACCAAGAAGGGGGATATCATTTGAAATGTAAACAAAATAAAATGATTAATAAAAAATACTTCAAATAAAAACATGGACCCTGTGTCTTAAATATATAACAGTTATAAACACAGGCAAAGCACATTGAAGACATTTCTGTGTTGTTATTATTAAACAAAATTTAAAGGAATTATTGACTTAAACCTTACAACAGTCATGTAGAAACTGTCAGTGTTAATAGTATTAACTTCTTTCACAAGACAAACAGAAGGTAGAATTGAGGGCTAGTATCTTTCTCCATTTCGTTTTTATATCTTTTAGTTTTGAGTCAGGTGTTTACCTTTGTGGCACAGATAAGCAATAGTCATTATTGACATACCTGTGAATTCAAAACTTATCCTAAAATATTTGTGTTTATAGATACATATCTTAAATCAAATATTCCCAGAATTCTAATTTTATCACACAACAAGCTAAAAAAAAAATCAATTTAAATTGTCATAGATTTTGCTACTCAATTATTTTCAAGGATTTTGGAGGCAGATTAAGTTTTACTCTGCACTGTCTTAGATTCAAAGTAATGTAAATAATCTTCCTATGAAAGCAATTATTTTAACCTCAGTGACCTGAAGGACACACTCAATATAAATAAGGTAGATGGTTTACATCTCTTTATCTTTGAAATGTAAGAAAATCTCAGTAAAAACAAAACAGTTGAAAACTAAATCTTGTTTCAGATTACTATCTGTGAAGTCTAATCTTGATACTTTCTTTGGTTCTGGAATCACCGAGGGAAATGCTCTTATCAACAAATATTTTCAAGGCAGCATGGAGCTTACTTCTTCTAGATTTCTCCGTAAAATTGTTCATGACAATATATTTTTTGTACAGAATTTTGTTTCCTTGGAGGTAAAAAATGAGGAAGAGGTGATGTCAGAGGTGGATGGGTAAGTATAAGGAGTGAGAAAACTTATATTCCTCAGGATTTATCTTTACTTCAATTGAAACTTTAAGATTGTTCTTAATTTTCTGTTCATTAATAACTCCCTTAACTTTAATAGTTTCTAATTCTCACAATTCTTTCTTAATAAATTTATCATTTTCTAAGATGTTTCAAATTCTAATCTAATTGGCAGCTTATTCATTATCTACAATTCTATTCCCTAGAACTTGAGTTTATTACTAAAAACAATTTAGGGATATCACATGGTCTCTGTTTAAGAAACCATTAAACTGAAATATCTTTGGTTAGGTATCTCCATTTCCCAAAATAGTTACAAAATTAATTAACCCAATTATGAAACACAAATCTAGCTAGAGCACCTTTCCAAGTATTTTTGTCAATCCTTAATCCCCATTCCTCATATCCTACTGAAAATTTCAAACTTCTTTGTATCACCTGAAAGTATACACATTATCTATCAGATTTGTGTGCTGATTTGCAAACAGTTCCTTGGACTCTCACTATAGGTGAGTTGATTCCTGTATGCCTTGCATATTCATGGAATTTGAGAGAGCTCAACACCACAGTGTGTGTAAATGTTTATGTGTCTTTCCAGATGATACAAGGAAGTTACTTACAATCTAGTAGCAGGTTTTATTATGTTGAGTTACATTCTGAGATGATTATACAGCATGAGTTCTTCTCTACAACATCTTTGTCCTAGTGGGATGGAGGCATCCTCTTATTGTTAATATTATCAGGTGTTGATAAAAATTCCAAACTAAAGTTGAAAGGCTGCAATAAACAGAAGATATAGAGAGGCAGAGAGTTACACTGGAGGATTAGCAAGAAGAAAGGGCTGAATGATAAAAACAAAGGAAACTTTATTAAGACAAGTAAGAATGAACCAGATGTTCAGAAAACAGGGGTGGATAGCCAAAAGAGGAGGATTCAGTCAGCCAGCTGAAAAGAAAGCAGTGAACCAAGAAGCACACTAAGGGATATCTGGGCCTTAGAAAGAACTCAGTAATGTTCACCCAAGAGAAAGTGCCAGAACATTGGGCACAAGAGGCCTATGTTCACATCCAGGGTCCATTCATGCTGGGACCCATGGAGTTGGCTTGGCCTAGCTGCGTTTAGAGGTAGGCACTATAGGTTTTCAATCTTAGAATCCATAGCTCCTGGGATACAATGTGCCTTTCAGTTCCTGAGGGACTGATGTTTCCCTAAGGCAGTGAAGTGTTCAGGCAGCTTTGTATTTCTCTGTATGTTCCCTTGGAAGTCAAGGAATCATGGGAGCTTGACAGAATGATTGGTTTCAGACATTAATTTTGTGTACCATGTATCCTGGCAATTACAACTGTGTTGTTCTTGGCAATTGCCATTATATTCTGTTTGTGATAAAGGTATAAAGTCATTCTCAATAAAATTGTCACAGCCTCAGTGTGACTTCTCCAACCAGTATATATACATATATATGTATATATATATATATATATATATGATTATTAGAATGAATAACAGGCAACAGTACTACTAACTCAACAAAGGCTGCATATGAACAAAAAGCCCAAGAATCTGGTAGTTTCCATGAGGTTGGATGTCTCAGCTGGTCTTCATTATATGCTGTTTAGTTCCAAAGAAGTCGGCTCTAATGCCAGTGAAGGACTGGACTTGCTAGCAAGGTGGGAGCAAGCCAACAAATGTTGTTTTTCTATAAGCTTCTACTGGAAATTGTGACTCAGAATAAAGTATATCTTCCTGCCTGAAGATTTAAAGTTGTGTCTTTTTCCAACTTAGAAGATCTGAATTAAAGCTATGTCTTCTTACCTCAAAGATTTAGATTTGAACTGGATCTTTCTACTTCAAATTAAGCAAAACTCTCACAAGTGTACGTTCAATTTTTGGATTTTAATTAATTCTAGGAGTAGTTGACAACCAAGAATAGCTATCACAGGGTCCATTCAGCTCAAGTAGTTAATTCATGCTAAGAATTATTGCTTTTATCTCTGTGTTCTTCTTGTAAATAGGTTTGGAGTTCTTGTAACTGTAGGAGGAATGTTTCAACCATAGAACCCATTCTTGAATCCAAGTTAATACTGTCTCTGTGAAGCCATAAATGGTATACAAACGCATGAAATTAAGGAACTCCAGATACATATGTAACTGAGAATGGCCTTATCTGACATCAATGGGAGGGGAGGGAGGTTTCATGCCCCACCATAAGGGTACGCTAGAGGGGTGAAACAGGAATGGGTGGAGGAGCACACTCATAGAGGCAAAGGGGAAGGAGAAAAGGAGAGATAGGATTGGGGGTTTGTAGAGGGGTAACCAGGAAGTAGGATATCATTTGAAATGTAAACAAATAAAATGATTATTAATAATAATAATAATAATAATAATAATAATAATAATAATCTAAGAAACTTAAGGTTTCAATGAGTGTAAATTCATTTCCTCGTATGAGGTACATAACGGGGGTAGGACTTGCTATTTCTCTGTGTCTCACTTGTTTTCCACATAGATACAGAAATATTGGATGCTGAGGAAATGGTTAGCCACACTGGCCTACTTTTGCCCTCCTGATCCATTCTCCATTTGTGTTGCTTAAACCTGGGCAGTCTTCTGTATGGAGTTTTTTTTTTTTTTCAGACACCTGATGTGTTTACAAAATTGTAAGGAGCAGCTCTCACCCTGAGTCCATATCAGGCTTCCATGACAGCAATAGATGCATGCCTTTTCAGGAATCACTCTTCCTGCATTCCAATGGAGAAACCATGCCTCTCTCTGCATGTACTCTTTCAGGTTTCTGTTGGTTCTAGCCTCCTCTACTTGATGGCCATGGGATGCCTTGCTATTCTTTGCTGTTTTCCATTACCTTATCCAACTTATCACAAATACTTGCTCCATTAAAACCCTCCTTAATGTGCCAACTGTTTCCTGTAAGAAGACAGATTGAAAGTATTACAGCATTATAAATGCCAGAAAAGCAAGGGACCACAAAACCAGAAAGGAATACCCTTTTCTCACAGCCAGCTCTTTTTTCTCAGCTCTTTTACTGGAAGCTTTTGTTAAGGTTGACTGACATAACTTGAAGCTATAAATAGAGTACAGAACTGAACAAATCCACCAAGTTGGGTGCTTACCCCTAAGGGCTCCAAAGGAAGTTAAGACATCAGGTAATCACTGAGCCAAATGTGCCTGACCATCCTTCCAACCCTACTATAGAGTATTCATAGTTACCATATGACTCAAAGAATCAGTTTTATGTTTTATTTGTCAGATATGCATGCTAGAATTCCTTGTGAGAATCAAGTTATAGTAGGGAAGGCCTCCATTGTTTTTCTAGAGCAGACAATAGATGGTGATCATTTAGTCCCCAACAAGAATTTGCTCCAGCACTCTCAAGAATACCAAGGTATGCAGCTTCTCAAGTGGTTTATGTAAAATGACATCTTGGCATAGAAACTCTGTGTATCTTCCTTTATGTTGTAATTTACTTATCGTACACAATGCAGTGGAGACTTACATAGTCGTTACAGATACTGTTTAAGAAATTGTTAGAAAAGTCCATCCATGATAATCTATCTGAAGTTGGTTATAGACAGTCAACTGCAATATTAGTTATGCTGTGATCTCCAACTGAGGGAAAAGAGGACAAAGATCTGGGACTAAGTGGTCTTTCAAACCTCCATGAAAAAACAATTCAGGAGGCTGGAGAAATGACTCAGCAGTTAGGACTACTTGTTGGTCTTCCAGAGGTCCAAAGCTCAAGTCACAGGACCCACATTCAGTGGCTAACAACCACCTGTAAGTCCAGCTCCATGGGAATCACTGCCTTCTTTTGGCCTGGGAAGGCATACACAAATGCCACACACTTACACAGAAAGACACAATTTTTTAAAATGAACTTTAAAGGACAATTCATAAAAAAAATGGTTAAAAATTAATAATGCTGGGACTGAAAGATGGCTCTGCAGTAGAGCTGCAACCCAGCTCTAAGGGATCCAACATCCTCTTCTGGCCTGGTGTGTGTGAGGGGCATAGATATAGATATACACACATACACATACATTAAAAATACATATTTCAAAATATTATTTTAAACAAATAAATAAAAAAGTAGAAAATATAATTGAGAGTTAGTATTGTAAACAACAAAGGAAGGTTTGGAAAAACAAATAATGCTTTGTTCATGCTGGAAGCACTAGAAGATGTGGAAAAGAAAGACAAAGCATTGTCAGGGTGAGAGTCTGCAAGGCCACTGCATTTGCATATCACAGTTTTTTAGTCTTTGATTTTTTTATATAGCAAATTTTAATTTAGAATGATGTCTGACACATACTAAGTTCTCAATGAATATTTGCCTCATAGAAGAGTGATATTTCAATTTAAAATTGGGTATTCAAGCTTAGTAACTCTGGAGGAATGAGCAGGGCTTATGATCTTGTGATATAGCTTGGTATTCCCTTCATTTCCTGGCATACAAGCCTGAGAATCCTTGTAATTGTCAATGTGTTTCATCTTTTGTGTGCCATTAAACTAACTGATGGCTGACAGTCCCTGAAATTCTGAGAATGTAGGCTAGAAAGATCATGACAGCAGAAAAGATTGAGACTGTTAGCGTCACACCAGACTTCAATGACTTCATCAATCTCACCTGTGTAATGAATTCTTCCCAAAACCACAAATTGTCAGAGATGAGATTATGTAAACCGGACTTACAGAGAGTAGCAAGACAAGAGAGGTTTCCAAAGGCCCACAGATTTCCCCTGCACCTTGCCCTTCAAATTTCACACCAATAAACAAGCTTCCTTGTTTTCTGAGAGCAGATCTAGAAAATTAATCAAATGTGAGACTGGATATGGGAATGCCTGTTTACAGGTTGAAGGCAGGAAGCACACCTGGGGTTTATGATTGGCATCTGAAGTGTTGGAGTGTTATTCTTGGCAATCAATCTCTCAATTTGTAAGAACTAACTAACCCTGTCTTCAGGCATGTAAATGTTGGAATTGAATTAAATTGAGGAATTCCCAGCAGGAGTTAACTGCAGAATCACTTTCTTGTTTTCTGTATTGGGAACCTGCCCCTAAATAATCTACCTCAGAACCCTGTTGCAAATGCATAGTGAATCTGACTCTTTTTCCATTTATCTTCAGACAAGATCCTTTTAAAATCCCAGGGATGTGTAAAACAGTTGAATTGTCTTTATTGCAGTAAAGAATGCTAGGAAGAATTCCACCCTCTCACATGTGGACAGAGTAATCCTGAGACAGTATCTCAGAATCTACTCTCACACCAGATACATGAATAGGCAAGGTAGCAAGGTAAAGGAGGAGATGTGAGAAGTAGATTGTTAGGTAGAAATGCTACTGAAGTTTTCATGAATGATGTCTGAGCTCAGCTCAGGCTCTGACCAGGTAAACAGAAGGATTATTACTTAAAACCAGAATTCATAAGAAACCTTGTAAAGTGAGTTTCTGTTCTCCAGGAAAAGCCATTTCTTTACAAATCTGTCACTACAATCGCCTACCTCTGGAAAGAACATCTAGTTCCTTATTGACTCAGACAAGTCCCTAACACAATGGTCCCCACCTTTACTAATAGTGCAATCCTTTAAAAAATCTCCTCGTGGTGTGGTGATACCCCCCCCAATAAAATTATCTTGTTATTATGTCATAACTGTAATTTTGCTACTGTTCTGAATCATAGTGTAAATATTGGATATGTTACTTGCTTGGGGGGGGTCCTACAGGTTAGAAAACACGCCACTAACAGACCAAAACCTCACATAAGTTCCCAGGATATTTCAAGTAACTCTCCTAACTCCAGAGGCAATATAACCCCTTATAACTGGAAGAACCCTCTACCATTTTTTGCTATTCTTGAACTCCCCCAAACAAGCTTTTCTTTATTCACATATAGTGGTCTAGTTGGGTGGTTTTACTGCTTAAATGAATGATGCAGAGGTTTCAGTTCTCTCAGAGATTCAAAAGACCATACTTAATTTCATTTCTCAGCCTACTTATGTTTGTACATGGCTCTGTCACAACTTACTTAAATTTGGTTTAATTGGAGTTAGAGAATGGTTATTGTGTCATTAACACAATGATCCTACAAGATAATAGAACATCCTCCCTTTTACACTGTATTTGTATGTGACTTACACTTCCCTAAAAGCTGTACACACCTAACTTCACTAGACCTGCATAAACCCATCACCAGCTCTCCCCCTTCGTCCAGAGTGTCCAGAGTACACAAGGTAAGAGCTTACCTGCTGTTAGTGCAGTCTCTGAGAGTTGAGCTATGTTTTCTTGGCTGCCTTCCTTTTGGTCAATCTTGCTCACACCAAGATGTTTGAGGACAAAATCAGAAGGAAAATGAACTATATCACTTCTAGGTATAAGATAAAATAAAGTTTGTAGTGTAATCAGAAAGGGCCCAATTTGCTTGCCAATTTCTCTGAAGTGACTCACTCAACTCAAGCTATTTGTTAGTAGCTAAGAAGGTATACTTTTCTATGGATGTCAGAAATTGCAGACTCATTGTGTTCTCAGGCCCAGAACAAAAGCATTATCTTGCATCTCAGGCAAGCTTATTCAAATGAAATCTCCTGCCACTGATAAACACCCATGTGTTCAGTGTTGGTAACTATGGAAGTTTCAGCTAGTACAGGATGTTATTTCTATGATAATTCATGAGATTCTTTAAATATAACAGTGGATGAGATATGATTTTTTGCAATAATTCTTATAAGGGATACTTAAAATTTATTAATAAATACTCAGATTCAAAAGCAGGATAGACATTGAGAATGTGGACATTCAGCAACTGTGTTTCCTTTCTTCTTCTTTTAGACTATCAGAATAGCACAGTTTCCTGGAGAACTTTGGTTTATGGCTGATGCTGGAATTCCAGAGTCTCAGACATGGTAGGCAAATGCCATATAAAATGCTGAAGGCTGGTATCTGCTATTTCAGAAAACCTGAGTGGTACCTGCTGTATTTCCTCAAAGCCCCTGGGATGACTTAATATCTAGCTTCCAGGCAACAAAATGGATTCAAAGATTAAGTTTTAACATCCCAAAACCCTTAGCCATGTCTCATGAGAGGTCACATTCACAGTCCCTTCTAGAAAATACTGGGTGACAAATACCTGAGTGGACTTTCTCTGACAAGTAATTACCTTCCATGGGGAAGATAAGGTTATCAGTGGCTAGAGGGAGATGCAGGGAGGAAGGGCATCCTGCCATACCAAGGAAGCCCTTGTGTCTGGCTTCATCTCAGTTAGTTTGCAGTAAGCATACTGTTTTTCTTAAAATAGCACCATCAAATGAGCTACCTTGAGCAAAAACAGAGGTAGAACTCCCTCCTCAGTACAACTCTCTTCCTGAGCATTATTCATCTCTAATATCAACTGAAATCACATTTGATTTAGAACTACATTCTGCTTGAATCATGACTTTCCAGTTATTCTATCAGAATTCCTGGATAAAGTTTTATGCTTTAAAAAAATATTAAGGATCCAGAAAATGTATCTCTTGGAAATTACAGAAGTTATTCTTACATATTTTATCTATATGTTTATGTATATACAAAAAAAAAAAAAACCATAGACATTTTCTCAAATTTAAAAATCTGTAGAGTTGACTGAAATTTTAGCCTGAAATTTAACCACTGAAGAAACAGTTATTTGATTTGACCAAACTGTTAATGACAACCTGGCCTGTGAAACAAAAATACTTCAAATGAATAGTTTAGCATCTTCCATAATGGAAACTTCTGCACACCCTACCTTAAACACAAACTTGAATACTTTAAATAATAGCAGTCTTGCCAGGTCTGGATCCACCTAGAGGAGCAAAGAGTTGCCAGCATCAAATGAGGGGAAAAGCAGATTCTGGTTAGGAGCCCATCCAGTGCTTTGTACATGATGTTCATATTATAGAGAATTCACCAGGAAGCTATTGAGCTCATAGCTTTGGCTAAACAGGAATCAGGCCCAGAAAATGGACCAGTCCCTGAGACAGAATTACCTGGCCTTGAAATGAGAAACTAGGTTATACCCAATACCCACTAAATGTTTCAGATTCTCACTTGATTCCTCCTCCTCCTCTTCATTTTCCTCTCCCCTTCTTCATCTTCCTCCTTCTCTTCTTCTTCCCCCTTCTTCATCTCCTTCCTCCTTTTCTTCTTCTTGATAGGATCTCTTTAGAAGACTCAGGCTTGTCGAGAAAGCACAGATCTGGAAACTCCTTCCTCAAGTCTGCTGAGTTCTTGGTTTACAAGTATATGCATGACCTAATATCATTTTTCTTCATCAATATTTTTAAAATATGAATAGGGCCGTGTTTCTATATCTGGGTTATGTAGCAGAACACAGAATACCTACAATCATAAGATTTACAGAAAAAACAGAATTCTTTTCCCATGTATCCCATGTATCCCTAGATATACATGCCTGGTGCTTGAGTAGCTGGTCTGTATGTATATTGCTATTTTTGTGTTAATTGTACTCTTTTTGGGGTCCAGATGAAGGGGTTTTATCCTTTCTTCAGCCTGGTGTCCAATAAGATCATGTGATTGGTCTTCTTGATATGATTTTTATAAGCTAGTCTGCTCTTACAGACCAAGTTACCCATGAAAAATTTATACTTTGGAACATTTTTTGTTGCAAGGAGGGGAATTCTGTATTACCCTAAGGGCTAAAACTCAGTTTAGTCCAAATTGTTGACACAATATACTCAAATTGCTTTCTGTTCTTGAGTACACCTCCTGAAAAAATTTAACACAAGATATAAAAATAGGAAATGTGGCACACTAAGAAAGGAGTAATTCTAATAATTAAACCAATAATTAAACAAGTAAAGAAATAGTAACTCTAATAATTAAAGGAACAGGTGAAGGAAAAAATCCCAGAACAGCTTAAAACAGATCTTCAACAATGTCATAGAAATAAACTGCCCCAAACCAAGGAACGGCATACACATTAAGGTACAAGATGTACACAGAACACTAACAGTAAAACCAGAAAAGAAACTCTTCAAAATATATCACACCTAAGATGCAAGTCATACAGAATAAAGGATACAGAAAGCAACACAAGTGAAATATAAAGGAAAACTTATCAGAATGATAGTTGATTTCTCAGTTGAAACTTTGAAAGGCTGGAGGGTCTAGGGCAGTGGTTCTCAACCTGTGAATCATGACACCTCAGGGATGTTGAACAACTCTTTCATGGGGTCACCTAAGACGATCAGAAAACACAGATATTTACATTATGATTTATAAAATTACAAAATTACAGTTATAAAGTAGCAATGAAAATAAGTTTATGGTTGAGAGTCACCTAACCTTGAGGAACTATATTAAAGGGTGGCAGCATTAGGAAGATTGAGAACCACTGGTCTAGAACAGAGCATTCCAAGATCTAAAGTACAGTGAGTTGCATCCTAGACTAAATTACCCAGCAAAACTATCTCCTACACTGAAAGAGAAAGAAATCCTTTCCATGATACAAACAACCTAAAGCAAATTATGTGCAACAGACCAAGCCTAAACAAAATACAGGACGCAATACTTCTGACTGAAGAATAATAAGCATAATGAAGAAATTATATAAATAAAACAAAGGAAGCTATAATTACTAAAACACAAAGCACCACTGATAACATAAGCAACAACAAAAATACAATACAAAGACTGAAATCAACACAGCTTTTAATATCAATGGTTTCAATTCTCCAGTTAAAACACAGTCTTGCTGTATGAATAAAGCACAAAACATTCTTAGAGGTCCTTGGGTCTGAGGGTGTTCGATGCTCCAGTATAGAGTAATGCCAGGGAGGGAAGATAGGAGTGGGTGGGTGGGTAAATACTCTCATAGAGGCAGGGGGAGGGGTGACAGGATAGGAGGCTTGCGAATAGGAGACCTGGAAAGAGAAAAACATTTGAAATGTAAATAAAAGAAATATCAAAAAAAAAAAGAAATATATATTTATATATGAAGAATCTTTCAATTTTCAACAAAAATTTCATCTTAGCTTGAAAGATTCACCTTAGAATGAATGAATAGACAAATGCAATTCAGTCAAATGAGACCAAGAAGCAAGCAGACATTGCTAGCATAACGTGTGTTAAATATACTTCAAGATAGTTTTAACGTGTGTTAAAACTAATCAAGATAGTAAAGATGAACACTTCATTGTAAATATGGAAGCAATTAACCAAAAAGGTTTTACTATCGTTAACATATGTGTACCAAAACCGTGTGCACCCAATTTCATAAAAATTTAGTACTACTAAAATTAAAGACACAAATTAACATCAATCCATTAATAGTAGGTGATTCTAATACCTCACTTTCTCCAATAAACAAGCCTACAAAAAATTAAGCACAGAAAATTAAAAATTAAACAATATCATGTATTGAATGGACTTAACAGATACTTAAAGAACAATTCACCCAATCAGCAGAAAATATACATTCTATGCAGCAGCCCACAGAAACAGCTCTAAAACAGGTCACATCTCAACACACACACACAGAGACACACACACAGACACACATACACACAAAAAATATATTAGCAAATTTAGTAATACTGAAATAACTCTGGGAATCCTATCTGATCATAATGTGGGAAAAATTAAAATTGACAGTCAAGTACGAAAACTCGTGGAAATTTTACAACAATCTGATAGTGGCCATGCTAATGAATACAGAAAATATGGTACATTTACACAGTGGAGTATTACTCAGCTATTAAAAACAATGACTTCATGAAATTCTTAGGCAAATGGATGGAATTAGTAAATATCATCCTGAGTGAGGTAACCCATTCAAAAAGAACACACATGGTATGCACTAACTGATAAGTGGATATTAGCCCAAAAGCTCCGAATACTCAAGATACAATTCACAGACCACAAGAAGCTCAAGAAGGAAGACCAAATTGTGGGTACTTCGGTCCTTCTTAGAAAGGGGAACAAAATACTCACAGGAGGAAATAGGGAGACAAAGTGTAGAGCAGAGACTGAAGGAAAGGCCATCCAAAGACTGCCCCATCTGGGGATCCATCCCATGTACAGTCAGTAAACAGTCACCAAACCCAGAAACTATTGTGTATGCCAAGAAGTGCTTGCTGAGTGGAGCCTGATATAGCTATCTCCTGAGAGGCTCTTCCAGAGCCTTACGAATACAGAGACAGATGCTAGCAGCCAACCTATGGACTGAGCCATTGGTGCTCTGTTCAGGAAATTTTCCCTGTGCCCATGTATTTGGGGCACACCCCCACTTTCTCCTCTATAAGTTTCAGCATATCTGGTTTTATGTGGAGTTACTTGATCCACTTGGACTTAAGCTTTGTGCAAGGAGATAAGAATGGGTCGATTTGCATTCTTCTAACTGCTGACCATGAGTTGAACCAGCACCATTTATTAAAAGTGCTGTCTTTTTTCCACTGGATTATTTTAACTCCTTTGTCAAAGATCAAGTGACCAGAGGTGTGTGGGTTCATTTCTGGGTCTTCAATTTTATTCCATTGATCTTCCTGCCTGTCTCTGTACCAATACCATACAGTATTTATCACTATTGCTCTGTAATACAGCTTGAGATCAGGGATGATGATACCCCTAGAATTTTTTTATTGTTGAGAATAGTTTTCACTATCATGGGATTTTGTTATTCCAAATGAATTTGCAAATTGCTCTTTCTAACTTTATGAAGAAGTGAGTTGGAATTTTGATGGGGATTGCATTGAATTTGTAAATAGGTTTTGGCATGATGGCCATTTTTACTATATTAATCCTGCCAGTTCATGAGCATGGGAGATTTTCCAACTTCTGAGATCTTCTTCGATTTTTTTCTTCAGAGACTTGAAGTTCTTGTCATACAGATCTTTCACTTGTTTGGTTAGAGTCACACCAAGATATTTTATATTGTTTGTGACAATTGTGAAGGGTATCATTTCCCTAATTTCTTTCTCAGCCTATTTATCCTTAGAGTAGAGGAAGGCTACTTAATTTTACATCCAGCCACTTTGCTAAAGTTACCAGCTTTAGGAGTTCTCTGGTGGAATTGTTGGTAGTCACTTAAATATACTATCATATCATCTGCAAATAGTGATATTTTGACTTCTTCCTTTCAAATTTGTATCCATTTGACCTTCTTTTGTTGTGTAATTGCTCTAGCTAGAACTTCAAGTACTATATTGAATAGCTAGGGAGAGAGTGGGCAGCCTTGTCTAGTCCCTGATTTTAGTGGGATTGCTTCAACTTTCTCTCCATTTAGTTTGATGTTGGCTACTGGTTTGCTATAGATTGGTTTTACTGTGTTTAGGTATGGACCTTGAATTCCTGATCTTTCCAGGACTTTTATCATGAATGGATACTAAATTTTGTCAAATTCTTTTTCAGCATCTAATGAAATGATCATGTAGTTTTTTTCTTTGAGTTTATTTATGTAGTAGATTGCATTGATGGATTTCCTGGTATTGAACCATCACTGTATCCCTGGGATGAAGCTTACTTGATCATGGTGAATGATCATTTGGATGTGTTCTTAGATTTGGTTTGCTAGAATTTTATTCAGTATTTTTGCATCAATGTTCATAAGGGAAATTGGTCCAAAGTTGTCTTTTTTGTTTGGTCTTTGTGTGGTTTAGTTATAAGTGTTATTGTGGCTTCATAGAACGAATTGGGTAGTGTTCCTTCTGTTTCAATTTTGTAGAATAGTTTGACAAATATTGGTATTAGGTCATCTTTGAAGGTCTGATAGAATCCTGCACTAAAACCACTTGGTCCTGAACTTTTTTCGATTGGGAGACTATTAATGATTACTTCTATTTCTTTAGGGGTTATGGGACTGTTTAGATGGTTTAATCTCATCCTGATTTAATTTTGGCACCTAGTATCTGTCTAGAAATTGTCCATTTCATCCAGATTTTCCAATTTTGCTAAGTATAAGCTTTTTTTTAGTAGGATCTGATGATGCATTTAATATTCTCGATTTCCATCATTATGTCTACCTTTTCATTTCTGATTTTATTAATTTGGATACTGTCTCTGTGCCCTCTGGTTAGTCTGGCTAAGGGTTTATCTATCTTGTTTATTTTCTCAAAGAACAAGCTCTGTTTTTGTTCATTCTTTGTATAGATTTTTGTTGTTTCTATTTGGTTGATTTCAGCTCTGAGTTTGATTATTTCCTGCAGTCTACTCCTCTTAGGTGTATTTGCTTCTTTTTATTCTAGAGCTTTGAGTGGTGTTGTCAAGATGCTAGTGTATGCTCTGTCCAGTTTCTTTTTGAGGCACTTTTAGCTATGAGTTTTCCTCTTAGCACTACTTTCATTAAATTCCATAAGTTTTCATATGATGTGTCTCCATTTTCATTAAATTCTAAAAAGCCTTTATTTTCTTTATTTATTTCTTCTTTGACCAAGTTATCATTGAGTAGATCCTTGTTCAGCTTCCATGTGTATGTATGCTTTCTGTTGTTTTTCTTGTTATTGAAGATCAGTCTTAGTCCTTGGTGATCTGATAAAATGCGTGGGATTATTTCAATCTTCTTGTGTCTGTTGAGGCTTGTTCTGTGACTAATTGTATGGTCAATTTTGGAGAAGTGCCAAGAAGAAGGTATATTCTTTTGTTTTAGGATGAAATGTTCTATAATTATCTGTTAAGTTCTTTTGATTCATAACTTCTGTTAATTTCACTGTGTCTCTGTTCAGTTTCTGTTTCCATGATCTGGCAATTGATGGGGGTGGTGTGTTAAAGTCTCCCACTATTATTGTGTGAGGTGTGATGTGTGCTTTGAGCTTCAGTAAAGTTTCTTTTACGAATGTGAGTGACCTTGCATTTGGCACATAGATTTTCAGAATTGAGAGTTCATCTTGGTAGATTTTTCCTTTGATGAGTATAATGTATCCTTCCTTATCTTTTTAAATAACTTTTTTTTTGAAAGTGGATTTTATTTGATATTAGAATGGCTACTTCAGTTTGTTTCTGGGGACCATTTGCTTGGAAAATTGTTTTCCAGCCTTTTACTATGAAATAGTGTCTGCCTTTGTCACTGAGGTGTGTTTCCTGTATGCTGCAAAATGCTGGGTCCTGTTTATGGATTCAGTACATCTGTCTATGGCTTTTTATTGGGGAATTGAGTCCATTGATATTAAGAGATATTAAGGAAAAGTGATTGTTGCTTTCTGTTATTTTTATTGTTAGAGGTGGAATTCTGTTTGTGTGACTCTTTTCTTTTGAGTTTGTTGAAAAATGATTACTTTCTTGCTTTTTCTAAGGTGTAGTTTTCATCCTTTAACTCAAAGATTACAAATTTATTGTTATTTTATATCTCTGCTTAAACTTTATATTAACTCTTGATTCACTTTTATTAATTTATGTTTGTCTAGCCATTAACAAATTCCACTTAAGTTATCTCATCTGCTGGCATAGCACCATATGTAATTTTTTTCTGATACATTGCTTCTTTGTGATTTCCACCATGGTAATTCTTAAATCTTGATCTTAGGAGATCATGTGTGTTCACTTACTATTAGTTGCTTTGTTGGATTTTTTGCTACTTCAAAAGAAACATTTTTTGTTCCCTATAATCCTTTGTTGTGTGTGAGGGTGACTTTTTATTTCCTGCAGGAAAGTCTCTAGAATCACTCATCAGAGGGTCCTGCCTTGGATAGGCACAATGCTCCCACTCACCAGGACTGGGTAATTTTGATGTACTCCTTTTATACTTTTGCCCTAATCTCATTGAACAACTGCTAGTCTTCATCTATTCTTATCATACCCAATTATTATCTTCCAGTAATTGATGGCTAAATTGTGTATTATTTTAAAGAGTGACTTCGAATATACATTGTTCTGGAATCTTATTCACTTGAACCCAGGCCCCCTAACAACAATAGTGAGTTAAGCTTTCTCTGTACTCTGGTACATAAACTGAGATGCAGAAGAGGATGTTTTCCTCCATGCTGGTTACCTCCTATAGATGCTTTCTGTGTGTCAGCTTTGCTTGTGGTAAAGGGACTGGTGCCAAGCTGCCTACATCACCAGCTCTGAATCTTCCAAAGCTGGTCACAAAATATGGTATGGGTCATGTTCATTGTAGCCAATACTACCTGATACAGATTAACATCAGAAAGCCTGGAGCATTGAGAGCTGCCTCTCAGTAGCAAATCTCACTGACAAAAGGCCCCTTCAACATAGAATTGTCAGGAAGAAGACACTGTTCCCTTCCCCAGTTGCCCTTCCCTGATCCTCCCACATAGCATATGGGAAAAACTGTTGTGAGTTAGCACCTACTCACAGTGCTAGCCTCTTAGAGAAGACATATAAGCATTGCTGTGAATCAACCTGTAAAAACTAACATATCTAATGACTCAGAACTACACAGCAGCACAGAGGAGCTTTTCTCATTGGGGAGCCAAGGGCATTAGAATCATAGCTTAGCTACAGAGGACATAGAAAAATTCATTGTACAAGAAAAACTAAAGGGTCTCGGTATTTGCCCTACCCATGTTAAACAACCTCCCTGTGTTCTTAAAAAGTTGGCATCTTTTTCAAAGAATCGTTGGCTCTTGATTCCTTATAAATGATTTTCAATTAGTTGCAATGTCTTTGCTTAAACCCGAAAGATGTTGAATGGCTGCCTTAACTTTTTAACTGTAGTAATATACATCTACCCACGAGAGAGGGCTCTTTGGGAGCCTTACACTATTATGGACTAAATTTTGTCTTTATTGTGATTTTTCTCTTGTCATCTTTTAATAGAAGAAGATTAATAAAGGCCAAAAACATTTGCAATAATATTTTAATGTTCCCATATAAAACCTTGACTCATTCATCTGGATGTTACTTTTGGCTATTTTTTTCCCCTAAATTGTTAATATTAAGAAAAATCCTCATGATTTTTCCATTACCACACACACACTTGATATGTGTAGGCCTCTGTGCACATTCCCAGTGTATTTTGAGTCTCCTCCAGCTCCAGATACATTCTACTCCATGTGGGCTGCAATTAATAGCACAAGTGTTCATGCCTCACCATCAGCCAATGTAGGATGGCTTTGTGAGTGAAACAAACCTATGTTATATTATAGGTATTAGGTTTAAGTTAAGATTCTTCTTGGTCAATACTCATCCACAGCAGGATTGTTCTTTCTTTACCCTCATGACCACTGTAAAAAAAGATGACAGCTACCGTTCTGTAACTGTCTTTGAGGATGAAATCTTCACTTCCTTCAAGAAAACATACCAAGCAGCCTAAACAACTAGGGATCTCCCATGTGTTGAACACATACTAGTTGAATCTTTTAGCCTTCATCTATGCAGGAAAATCAGAGACAGTGTGATTGCCAGTAAGTATCATGGACTACTCTTCCACTATGGCTTTTTGAATCTTATAAAAGGATTCAGATTCATTTAGCCTCATAAGTATGCATACTCTTAAAAACCTGTATGATGGTGTTGTCTAGGGCATATATAAATTCTAACACATATCTTACCAAAAGGGGCGTTCTACTACAGTGTACCTTTAGACTCCTAATCTGAGATCTTTGGGTGTCATTTGATTTTGGAAGAGGCCAGTTTAGAATTTTTCTGCTAGATAAGTGCAAGTTTTTCTT
The DNA here is from genome assembly GCA_019843965.1 of Rhynchomys soricoides. Lineage (NCBI taxonomy): Eukaryota > Metazoa > Chordata > Mammalia > Rodentia > Muridae > Rhynchomys > Rhynchomys soricoides. The sequence goes on along the minus strand of JADRCH010000367.1, from coordinate 1,588,239 downwards.
GTTCTTTTCTCCTTTCCATTTTTCCTTTATTTTTATTTTCTTTTGTGGGACATTAATATTGATTTCCATGGCAGCTAACAATTATTGAAATTTTTTCTTAACTCCATTATTTTTAGCTGTATACAGCATGATCCTTCAAAATACCATTTTGCATAGGTCAAAAAAAATGCTAACTTATTCAAATACAAAAGATTCTTAATTAGTTTTATTTTTCAGTTGTTATACTTATTAGTTTAGTTATGCTGTGTCATAACTATTACCAATTTGCAAACTGGTCCTGCAGTTTTATAATCTAAAAGTTCAATGTTAAGATGTCACGAGGGAAGGGGTTTTTGTTTGTTTTCATTTTTTCTTTTTCTTTTTTGTTTTGTTTTCTGAAGGCTTGGGTAGAGTCATCCATTTCTCTATTTTCCCCTAAGTTATGGTCATTTGCTGACAAACTTTAGCATCACTTGGCTTATGAAAAGAATCACACACTGTGTTTATTTTTTATATAGTATTCTCTCTGTGTTGAGGTCGTATTCAAATTCTTGCCCTTTGAATGAGCTCTGGTCATATCACATTAGGGGCCCAGCATATTCTATTATCAGTAATTGTCTTTATAATTAGGTCTGTAATGACTTTTTCCCAAAATGTTTACATTATGATTAGTATTTCAGCATTTGAATTTGGAGTGGGATAAAGTTCAACTCAAAGCCCTCAAGTGATTTTGTTTATATAGTTAGACTAAGTTGCTAACTTTAAGGAAATGGAGGAATTGTAAAAGATGCCCTGTTGTCTTACATATTTTTGTTTATCAACTTGACTATATCAGAATGAACTAAAATCCAAAATAGGAGAGTATACCTGCAAAATATTTTTGCTTGGTTTGAAGTGGGTGAATCTATTTTTAGTCTAGACATATGACATAGGAAGTCATGTGGCCCCAACAGGTTTGTATATTTGAATGCTTAGTTACTAAAGAGTGACACTATGAAGGCTTGTCCTCTTTGGGGGATATCTGTGGTCTTTTTTTGTAAGAGTTGTTGATGGGCTTTTGGTTTCAAATGCTCAAGCCTGGCCTAATCTCTCAAAATGGACTAAAATTTTGAACTGTAGGCCTTCCTCAAATCAACGTTTTCCCTTATAGGAATTAGTGAGGTCATGATGTCTCTTTACAGCAAAAGAAACTCTAACTAAGGCAACTATTACACTTAATTTCCCTGTAGAAATATTACTCTAGAATATGTTCAGTTCACTACAAATTACATGCATGCCCATGTGAAAAAAGCTGATGTGCCTCTAGTAAAAATTTGAGTTTCTAAGAGGAGCCATTTACTTTACCACAAAATAAACAAGGAGAAAGCTCACAAATTCCAAAATTGGAACTCTAATTGACCAACCACAAAATTGCCAAATCCCTATTTCTCCTTGTTGAATATGCTAAGAAAATCCATCTAAGTTTTAAATTACCATGTAGATTCACACTGAAAATGTATCAAATAAGAGTGGAAACATCTCTTTTAGGGTTTTGTCTTTGCTTTAGTAAAATATAGCCTTAAAATATATATCCCAGGTTCTGGAGATAAGAAAGACACAACTCCTTTCACTTCTTACCAACTCGGAAGTAAAACTTGGAGGGAATGCAAGGACAGCTACTAAAAATTTCTGAACAGGAGACTAGAATGGAATGTGTGGAAGACCGCATGAATTGGAAATCCCATGGCTCATAGTGAGGCTGACCATCACATCACCTCTTTTATTTTTTAATTTATTTTTCATACTTTATTTACATTTCAAGTGTTCCTCCCCCTCCACCTTCCACTGTAGGGGTATTCTCCCACCCACCCATCAACTCTTGTCTTCCATCCTCTCCATTCTCCTCTACTGGGGGTTCTAACACTCTCAGGCCCAAGGGCCTCTCCTCCCCCTGATGGCTAACAAGACCCTCCTCTGCTGCATATGTGGCCAGCACCATGGGTCCCTCCATATGTATTCTGTGGTTGGTGGATCAGTCTCCAGGAGTATCGGGGGTCAGGCCAGTTACCACTGTTGCTGCCTCCCTGGGAATGCAAACTCCTTCAGCTCCTTCAGTCCCTTCTCCAAGTCTTCCATCCGGGACCTCACTTTCAGCCCTACTACTGCTGTGAAGTGACTCTTGGGTATTTCGAACTTTTAGGCTAATAACCACTTATCAGTGAGTACATACCATATTCATTCTTTTGTGACTGAGTTACCTCTCTCAGGATAATATTTTCAAGTTCCAACCATTTGTCTGTGAATTTCATGAAGCCATTGTTTTTAATAGCTGAGTAGTATTCCATTGTGTAAATGTACCACATTTTCTGTATCCATTCCTCTGTTGAGGGATACCTGGATTGTTTCCAGCTTCTGGCTATTATAAATATGGCTGCTATGAACATAGTGGAACATGTGCCTTCATTACATATTGGAGCATCTTCTGGGTATATTCCCAGGAGTGGTATAGCTGGATCCTCAGGTAGAATTATGTTCATTTTTCTGAGGTTTCGCCAAACTGATTTCCAGAGAGGTTGTATCAACTTGCTTTCTCACCAGCAATGGAAGAGTGTTCCTCTTTCTCCACATTCTCATCAACATCTGCTTCACCTGAGTTTTTGATCTTAGCCATTCTGACTGGTGTGAGATGAAGTCTCAGGGTTGCTTGATTTGTATTTCCCTGATGACTAAGGATGTTGAACATTTATTTAAATGCTTCTTGGCCATTTGAGCTTCCTCAGTTGAGAATTCTATGTTTAGTTCTCTTCCCCATTTTTTGATAGGGTTATTTGGATATCTGGAGTCTAACTTCTTGAGTTCTTTGTATACATTGGATATTAGCCATCTATCGGATGTAGGATTGGTAAAGATTTTTTCCCAATCAGTAGGTTGCCATTTTGTCCTATTTACAATGTTCTTTGCCTTACAGAAGCTTTATAATTTTATGATTACCATCATCTCTTAAGCTGCTGTTCTTAGCCTAAACATGATGGAGCCTCAGAAGTAGAAGCTCATATGGTGGAGATAAAAGAGAAATTCTATTTGGACAGAGTGAAAAGGACAGGGATGTATGAGGAACCATAGTAGTTCCTTTATTGCTCTCCATTCTCTCAGCAATTCAATATAGATAGTGGTTACTCTCCTGGTCAGAAGTGAGGTGCTAAGACTGCACCAATGTAGTACCCTTAAAGCCAGATATGATCACAATTAATCTGGCCCTTACAGAAATTGGAACTAAAATCCTGTATCTGAGATCTGCTCTCAGTACCCCTGGCAAATGCCAAGGTAATGAGTTATGTCAAGTTAAGACAATCCCTGCAAATCAAGCCTGTCAAGGTCTCTGGTCAAGCAGAGGATGAGAGTCTTAGAAGAGCTCTTTCTGGTCAGTTTCAAATTCTATTATCTAGGTTGCTGTCTCCTCAGGTTGTGAGATTGCTGGCTTTCAATGCTTCTGTGACACTAGAGAAAAAGTAGTATGTAAAAAGAATTTAAATACTTATTTTGGATTTATACTTGATGTTTCACCAGGAAAATTTAGCTTTTAACAGTATTTAACTAGGATCTGGAGAGATGGCTCAGTGGTTAAGAGCATGTATTTTGCGCAGGACCCAGAATTATACCCATATGTCAGTTAACAACCATCTGTATCTTATTTCCAGACAGGCCATCTGAGACTCTTTTCTGGGCTCCACAGGAACACACATGGTATAAACACATTCATCCTGACAAGACCCTTGTATACATAAAAGAAAAAATATAAAAAATGAACGTTTAGGATTAATATAAGGAGCATGATTATTCCCTTTCTTCAAATACTTTTTAAAAACTTAAAAGCTTGTCAAAATAATCCCAGTAAAATTATACCAGTGTCCATCACTTACATCTTGAGGATAGTCAATATATTTGTTGTTAATTCAATAAATCAACTATTATCTTTGCTATTGCATTCTGACAGTGCTACATAAGGGAGAAAGCAAATGTATTTTTTCTCAGGTTTTCTTGATCATCTTTTTGGTGTATGTATACTAACATTCTTGAGTCTTATGGAACATTCCTGGAGGACAGATTTTCACTTTATCATTTTTCTGTTAAATATCCTTCAACTGTTTATGAATCTTCACTTTATCATAGGGCAATTTATGTTAATTTCTAAATGAACATATTTATACTACTAATGCTTTAGATCCATGATATAAACAGGTAGATCTATGAGATAATGATATATTAGTACTTCATACCTATGATATATTATGAGTGTACATTAGCTAGTTCTATTTTTTTTCAGTTCAAAACAGATGGACCTGCGACATAGTTATATAATGTTTCAGATTTATAATATAAACAGGTGGATTTGTAAACTAGTCATATATCCCATAATTTTTTCTGTTTTCAAAAATGGGCTTTTTTTTGAATTTTTTATTTTTTCATACTTTATTTACATTTCAAATGTTTCCCCTTTCCAGATCTCCTATTTAGAACCTCCACATTTCCTCCACCCTCCCCCTGCCACTATGGGGGTATTCCATCAGCCACCCACCCACCCACTCACTCTCATCTTACCTCTTCCTCATTCTCCTATATTGGGGGATCTAATACCCTCAGGTCTAAGGGCCTCTGCTCTCTCTGATGGCTAACAAGACCCTCCTCAACGGCTTATGTGGCCAGTACTAAGGGTTACCCCATGTATATTCTTTGGTTGGTGATCCAGTGTCCTGGAGTATCGAGGGGTCAAGACAGTTGCCACTGATGCTCCCTCCCTGGGACTGCAAACTCCATAAGCTCTGTCAGTCCCTTCTCCAAGTCCTCCATCTGTGACCTCACACTCAGCCCTATGGTTGCTGTGAAGTGACTCTTGGGTATTTTGAAGTTTTGGGCTAATAACCACTTATCAGTGAGTACATACCATGTTCATCCTTTTGAGACTGGATTACCTCGCCCAGGATGATATTTTCAAGTTCCATCGTTTGACTGCGAATTTCAAGACTCCATTGTTTTTAATAGCTAACTAGTATTTCATTGTGTAAATACACCACATTTTCTGTATCCATTCGTCTGTTGAGGGACATCTGGGTTGTTTCAAGTTTCTGGCTATTATAAATATGGCTGCTATGAACATAGTGGAACATGTGTCTTTATTACATATTGGAACTTCTTCTGGGTATATTTCCAGGAGTGGTATAGGTGGGTCCACAAGTACTATTATGTTCATTTTTCTGAGGGTCTGCCAAACTGATTTCCAGAGAGGTTGTATCAACTTGCATTCCCACTAGCAATGGAGGAGTGTTCCTCTTTCTCCACATCATCGCCAACATCTGATGTCACCTGTGTTTTTGACCTTAGCCATTCTGGCTGGTGTGAGGTGGAATTTCAGGGTTGTTTTGATTTGCATTTCCATGATGAGTAAGGATGTTGAACATTTTTTTTTAGGTGCTTCTCAGCCCTTCAAGTTTCCTCAGTTGAGAATTCTCTGTTTAGCTCTGTTCTCCATTTGTTGATAGGGTTATTTTGATGTCTGGAGTCTAGCTTCTTGAGTACTTTGTATACATTGGTTATTAGCCCTGTATCAGACATAGGATTGGTAAAGATCTTTTCCCTATCTGTAGGTTGCCATATTGTCCTATATACAGTGTCCTTTGCCTTACAGAAGTTTTGTAATTTCATGAGATCCCATTTGTTGATTCTTGATCTTAGAGCACAAGCCATTGGTGTTCTGTTCAGGAACTTTTCCCCTGTGCTCATTCATGTGTTCAAGACTTTTCCCCACTTTCTCTTCTATTAGATTCCGTGAACTGGTCTTATGTGGAGGTTCTGGACCCACTTTGACCTGAGCTTTATACAGGGGGATAGGAAAGGACCAATTCAATAGGCAATCTTCTACATGTAGACTGCCAGTTGAACCAGCACCATTTGTTGAAGATGCTGTGTTTTTATCACTGGATGGTTTTAGCTCCTTTGTCAAAGATCAAGTGACCATAAGTGTGTGGGTTCATTTCTGGGTCTTCAATTCTATTCCATTGATCTACCTGCCTGTCACTGTAACAATACCATGCAGTTTTTATCACTACTGCTCTGTAGTACAGCTTGAGGTCAGGGATGCTGATTCCCCCAGAAGTCCTTTTATTGTTGACAATAGTTTTTGCTATCCTGGGTTTTTTGTTATTCCATACAAATTTGAGAATTGCTCTTCCTAAGTCTATGAAGAATTGAGTGGGGATTTTGATGGGGATTGCATTGAATCTGTAGATTGCTCTTGGCAGGATGGCCATTTTAACTATATTAATCCTGCCAATCCATGAGCATGGGATATCTTTCCATCTTCTGAAGTCTTCTTCGATTTCTTTCTTCAAAGACTTGAAGTTCTTGTCCTACAGATCTTGCACTTGTTTGGTTAGGGTCACACCAAGATTCTTCATATTGTTTGTGACAATTGTGAAGGGTGTCATTTCCCTAATTTCTTTCTCAGCCTGTTTATCCTACAAATATAGGAAAGTTTCTGATTTGCTTGTGTTAACTATGTATCTGGCCACTTTGCTGAAGGTATTTATCAGCTGTAGGAGATCTCTGGTGGAGTTTTTTGGGTCACTTAAGTATACCATCATACCATCTTCAAATAGTGAAATTTTGATTTCTTCCTTTCCAACTTGTATCCCTTTGACCACCTTTTGTTGTATAATTGCTATAGCTAGTACTTCCAGAACTAAAATAAACAGATAGGAAGAGAAAGGGCAGCCTTGCCTTCTTCCTGAATTTAGGGGGATTTCTTCGAGTTTCTCTCCAATTAGTTTGATATTGGTCACTGGTTTGCTGTATACTGCTTTTACAATGTTTAGGTATGCTCCTTGAATTCCTGATATTTCTAAGACTTTTATCACGAATGTATGTTGAATTTTGTCAAATGCTTTTTCAGCATCTAATGAAATGACCATGTGGTTTTTTTCTTTCAGTTTGTTTATGTAGTGGATTACATTGACGGATCTCGAGGTATTGAAACATCCCTGCATCCCTGAGATAAAGCTTACTTGACCATGGTGAATGATCATTTTGATGTGTTCTTAGATTTGATTTGCAAGAATTTTATTGAGTATTTTTGCATCGATATTCACAAGGGAAATTGGTCTGATGTTTTCTTTTATTGTTGGGTTTTTGTGGGCCTTTGGTATCAGTGTAACTGTAGCTTCATAGAAAGAATTAGGTAGTGTTCCTTCTGTTTCTATTTTGTGGAATAGATTGAAGAGTATTGGGATTAGGTCTTCTTTGAAAGTCTGATAGAATTCTGCATTAAAGCCATTTGGTCCTGGGCTTTTTTTTTGGTGGGAGACTTTTAATGACAGCTTCTGTTTCTTTAGGGGTTATGGGACTGTATAGATGGTTTATCTAATCCTGACTTAACTTTGGTAATTGTTATCTGTCTAGAAACTTGTCCAGTTTTTTAAGATTTTTCCAATTTTGTTGCCTATTGGCTTTTGTTATAGGATCTGATGATTTTTTTAATTTCTTCAGAATCTTTTGTTATATATCTCCCTTTTCATTTCTAATTCGGTTAATTTGCCTATTCTCTCTGGGCCCTCTTGTTATTCTAGCTAAGGATTTATCTATCTTGTTGATTTTCTCAAAGAACCAGCTCCTGGTTTTGTTCTTTCTTTTTATAGTTCTGTTAGTTTCTACTTGGTTGATTTCAGCCCTTATTTTGATTATTTCCTGCCTTCTACCCCTCTTGGGTGTATTAGCTTCTTTTTGTTCTAGAACTTTCAGGTGTGCTGTTAAGTTGCTAGTATAGGCTCTCTCCAGTTTCTTTTTGGAGGCATTCAGAGCTATGAGTTTTCTTCTTAGCACTGCTTTCAAGCTTTGAAAGCTATGAAAGCTTTCAAAGGTTTTCATGAAAACTTTCATAGGTTTGGGTATGTTGTACTTTCATTTTCATTAAATTCTGGGAAGTCATTAATTTCTTTCTTTATTTCTTCCTTTATTAAGCTATCACTGAGTAGAGCATTGTTCAGCTTCCACTTATATGTGGGCTTTCTGTTGTTGTTGCCATTGAAGACCAGCCTTATTCTGTAGTGATCTGATAGGAGGCATGGGGTTATTTCAATCTCCTTATATCTGTTGAGGTTTGTTTTGTGACCAACTATATGATCAGTTTTGGAGGAGGTACCATGAGGTCCTGAGAAGAAGATATATTCATTTGGTTTAGGATGAAATGTTCTATAGATATCTATTAAATCCATTTGGTTCATAACATCTGTTAGTTTCACTGTGTCTCTGTTTAGTTTGTGTTTCCAAGATCTGTCCATTGTTGATAGTGGGATGTTGAAGTCTCTCACTATTATTGCGTGAGGTGCAATGTGTGCTTTGAGCTTTAGTAAAGTTTCTTTTATGAATGTGGGAGCCCTTGTGTCTGGGGCATAGATGTTCAGAATTGAGAGTTATTCATGGTAGATTTTTTCCTTTGATGAATATGAAGTGTCCTTCCTTATCTTTTTTTTTTTTTTTTTTTTTTTTTTTTTTTTTGATGACTTTTGGTTGAAAGTCGATTTTAACCCAAAATTAGAATGGCTACTCCAGACTGTTTCTTGGTGCCATTTGCCCGGAAAATTGTTTTCCAGCCCTTTACTCTGAGGTAGTGTTTTTCTTTCACAGGGAGTTGTACTTCCTAGATTTAGCAAAATGCTGGCTCATGTTTCTGGATCCAGTCTGTCAGTCTTTGTCTTTTTATTGGGGTATTAAGACCCTTGATGTTAAGAGATATTAAAGAATAGTGATTGCTGCTTCCTGTTATTTTCGATGTTGTTTATATGTTTGTGTGGCTATCTTCTTTTGAGTTTGTTTAAAAATTGCTTTCTTGCTTTTTCGTGGGTGTAGTTTCCCTCCTTGAGTTGGTGTTTTCCATCTATTTTTCTTTGTAGGGCTTGGTTTATGGAAACATACTGTGCAAATTTGGATTTGTTATAGAATATTTTGGTTTCACCATCTTCGATTATTGAAAGTTTTGCTGGTTATAGCATCCTGGACTGGCATTTGTGTTCTCTTAGTGTGTATATGAGATCTACCCAGGATCTTCTAGCTTTCAATAGAAAGCTCTATTCTCACCAGCTTCTGTGGTGAGAAGTCTGGTGTAATTCTTACAGGTCTGCCTTTATATGTTACTTGCCTTTTTCCCCTTACTGCTTTTAACATTCTTTTTTTATTTTGTGTATTTGGTGTTTTGACTATAATGTAATGGGAGGAATTTCTTTTCTGGTCTGGTCTATTTGGAGTTCTGTAGGCTTCTTGCATATTTATGTTCATTCCTTTCTTTAGGTTAGAGAAGTTTTCTTCTATAATTTTGTTGTAGACATTTACTGGTCCTTTAATTTGGGAATCTTCACTCTTTTCTATACCTATTATCCTTAGGTTCTGTCTTCTCATTGTATCCTGGATATCCTGGATGATTTGGGCTAGGAGCTTTTTGCATTTTGTCTTTTCTTTAACTCTGTTATGTCCACGTTTTCTATGGTATCTTCCACACCTGAGATTCTCTCTTCCATGTCTTGTATTCTATTGGTGATCTATGACTCCTGATTTCTTTCCTATGTTTTCTTACTCCAGGGTTGTCCCCCTTTGTGATTTATTTATTGTTTCTATTTCTGTTTTTAATTCCTGAATGGTTTTGTTCATTTGTTTGATTGTGTTTTCCTGTAATTCTGCCTGTTTGATTGTTTTTCTTTAAGGAACTTTTGTATGTCCTTTTTAAGAGCTTCCAGTTGTTTACCTGTGTTCTCTTGTATTTCTGTAAGGGAGTTATTTATTTTCTTCTTAAAATCTTCTATCAACCTCTTGAGATGTGATTTTAAGTCTGAGTCTTCCTTTTCTGGTGTGTTGGGGTATCCAGGGCTTGCTGTGGTGGGAGAGCTGGATTCTGATGATGCCAAGTACCCTTGGTTTCTGTTCCTTGTGTTTCTGCCCTTGCCTTTTGTCATCTGGTTATCTCTGGTGTTAACTGGTCTTACTCTCTCTGACTGTGGCTTGTCTTTCCTGTAAGCCTAGGTGTCAATTCTCCTTGGAGACCAGTGCTCTCTGTGCTTAATGGTGTGTCGGCACTCCTGGTATACCAGCTCTCTCTTGGCACTATTTGAGTGTGGAGTCCTATGCCACTGAAGGAAACCAGATCCCTGTTCTTCAGTCCCTGTGACCTGGGTATTCCAGATGGGTCCCTTTGAGCAGTCAGTTCTGCCCCACTCCTGGGAGGCTAGCTTTCTCCTGGTGCTGTTTGGCTATGGAGCCCTGTTGGCCCAGGCAGAGGTCTCCTGCCACAGATGGAAACCAGAAGGCTCTTTCCTCCAGGCTGTTCCTCAGTCCCTGTCTCAAATGTGGTTTTACAATGTTTAGTTAAAAAGAAAATCACCACAATTTACAGCCGAATGAAAATATAGCTACAAAAATTATGGCTGTAAGCAGAAAGCATGGAAAGTGGATACAGGAGGGTACCAGAGAGAAAGGGGGCCTTGGGACAATGAGGTAAGGAAAGTTGTTCTTCCTAACAGAAACATCTGTTTTTTAGTATTGATGTCAGTGATAGACAAGCTTACTTTGCATTTAAGCCATTATAAATTTGGTACTCACTACTATAGCCAAGCACTATTTAATCCCTCTGACCTTTGAACATTAATGTGAAGATATTTGGACTGCGGTACATGAAACATTTTCTCACAAGCGATTCTCTGAGGTCTTAAATTTAGTAGATGTTCTGATAGTATTTTGCCTTGTAAAAAGTTTTATCAATTGGACAAAAATAAGAAGAGACCGAAATATGACAGAGCACTTTCCCAGCATACACATGACTCTGAGTTTGATGCTTAGTACTGTGTAAACACAATTCATACCTGTAGTTGTAGCTTTTGAGAAATGGAGGCAAGAGAATCAGAAATTGAATGTAATCTTTAGATACACAGTGAGTTTGAGGCCAGCCTAGGATAGCTGAGCACCTGTCTAATAAAATAAACATGAAAAAATTAATAACATCACTGTACAAAATTAAGTTTTATCATAGAGGTCTCATACCTTGTGCTAAATTTTCTTCTCAGTTAAGTAATTAGTTAATTAATTACTATTTTACATATGCTACCCTGTTTGGATATGTATGCACTTTGTATATACGCATGTGAGAATATGAGTAAGGTGGCCACTTTCAGATATTGATTTTTCCCCTCTACTGTGAGACTCAGTATTGGACGAAGGTCCATAGTTTTGCTTGGAAAATGATCTTACTCACTGAGCCATCTTGCTAGCTTTGTACTAAAATATTAGTCTTCTTTCTGTGATGCAGTAATAACTCTATAAATATGAGCCTTTTTCTTGAGACTAGAGGATTTCATTTTTATCCTAGAAACTATCATTTGTGTTATCATGAGCACTTCTGTTTTGGGAGTCTTGTATTCCTGTTCTATTGATAGAGTTGATAAATGTCCCCAATAGGCCTATTAAAACTCTGAATCTCTAGATGACTATAGTACACACACACTCACATACACACACACACACACACACACACACACACACACACACACAGATACACACATGGCCACACATTATTTTTCTACTTTTTGGACAGTTGCTGGATACAAAAAAAAGATTAAATAATTTCTGAGAATCCAATTTAAAAAAAAAAAAATTAACCCATTCATTAATTTCTATTCTCATTAGAAAATTAACATTGGCAGTGTGTCCCTTACAGTAACAATAGTAGCTTCTTTATTTCCTTTCTTGTCGGGAGCCAGGCCCCAACACCCTCCCTGGAAATCTGCCTGGGCCTCCACACTGTCCTTGAGAATCTGAACACCCTTCCTGGGAGTCTTCCTGGGCCTCCACACTGTCCTTGGGAATCTGAGACTTTCTGAGAGCCAGCTGTGTTTGTACAAGATAAGCTAGAGCCATCGGAGTCAGGCCCTTCACGCCTTCCCTGAAGATCTGAGAACTAGCTGTGTTTCTGTAAGATAAGCCGTCCTTCCAAACTCCGGGAGATAGACCGACCATAAAACAATGGACGCCAGATGATCTGACAATTGGGGAGGGCCATGAGCCTCCTTTCCCTTCCCCTCTACATTCCTTTTTCTTTAAAAGCTGTATGTGTCAAGAATAAAGCTGAGACCTGAGACCTAGAAGGAACTTTGCTTGGCCTCCCTCCTTTCTTTCGCCCATTTTTCTTTTCAGGCTTAGTCCTCCTAGCTTCTCATGAATAACAAAGTCCTGCTGGACAGGACGCTTTCTTTTTATATGCTTCCATGTTGCCTTTTTAAAACATTTCTTCATAATATAACATGAAATTAAGTATTATTGTATCTCCAGGTTTATTCTTTTTCCTCAAAATTCCTTTGACTATGTGGTGTCTTTTGTATTCCTATAATTGATGCCTGCTTCCTTGAGGAGCAACATCATGGGAATTATGATGGGGATTGCATAGAATCTGTAGACAGCCTTTAGTGATATAAACATGTATGCAATATTCATTCTGTTGGCCTTTGAGCATAGGAACCATTTCCATAGCTTAGTGTTTTCAAAGTCTTTCTTTGAAGTTTCAAAATTTTTATTTTTGGATTTTTCTATTTTCTTGGTTAAGTAATTCTTAAATATTTTTTAAAAGAATTGTGATTTGGCCTACTTTCTTGATTTTTTCCACTGCATGTTGATAATTGGCATATTAATAGGATTTTATATAGTTGTTGTATATTCTGCTATTTGTTGAAATTTTTAAATATCATTGTTTTCCCCTGAAGTATTTAGGACAGCACTGGCTACATGAAGTGATAATTTACTTTTACTTTCCTACTTTAATTAATTTCTTTCTTAAATAATTCTTGATAATGGACAATGAAAACTTCTAAGTTATATACAATTTTATTAAGTCCATTAAGTAACCTTTTCTTAGCATGTTTTTTGTTACAGGAGTGTCAGCTTGACCCTTCGATTGGGTGAGAAAAGACTTCCCAAATTTTTGCATCTGGAGCTGAGAAAAAGCCCAGTTTTACTGTGAAATGTTCATGTAGTACCATATTTTCCTGGGTTGTGATGTCAACTCAAAGATTACATCAATAGATATACCAAAGTGGGTGAGGGAAAGCTCACAAAGTCTCAGCCCTACACAAAGAACTTCAGGCAACACAATTATGCTAAGATTAGGAGAAATAGTCTTCCCCAGGGAAGTGCATACCAGTTGGTTATCCAATACCAAATGGTCAGCCATGAGAACTGCACAAGGAGTAATCACAGCTTGATCAGGTAATATATATGTGATGTGAGAGTTTCATTCTGTAAAAATTATTTTGGTTTAGTGGTCATATTTACCCTTTGCTTACAGACTTTTTCAAATTCATAATTACACTAAGATTCAGAGTATTTTATTACATTAACTTTATAAGATAACTTAAAACTATGGTGGCGATAACTCTGGAAGTGTTTCTATTGCCCAGGATTGCTTGTGCTATCCTTGGCCGTTTGCATTTCTGGGTGGAAAAAATTACATTGGCATTTGGTTGGGATTGCATTTGAATCTGTGAATTGTTTTTGATTTGATTGAATAACAATTTTCAAGATATTAGTAACACCAATCCGTGAGCATGGGAGATCTTTTTGTCTTTTCCCATAATCTTCAATGTCTTTTTTCCAGTGTCCTAAAGCTTTCACTGTATTTCTTGAGTTATATTTATTCAAGGATTTAATTTTTCAGACTTTTGAAAACAATTTTGTTTTCCTGATCTTCCTCCATATATTTGTGTACCTCATGATCCAGCTCTACCACTTGTAAACATTGTCTCAATTACTTTTTTAATGTTGTAAAGATAACATGACCTCCTCCAATAATACCACACCCCTAACCCTTCCTTAATAGTTCCATCAATTTAGTACAAAGTATGTAAACACATGAACCTCTGGGGTCTATTCTCATTTAAACTACCACAGGCACATACCCAAAGGACTCTACACATTACTACAAAGATATCTGCCCACCCATGTTCATTGTTGTTCTATTTACAATATCCAAGAAGCAAAAGCACTCATGGTGTCCATTAACTAATGAATGGATAATGAAAATGTGCTCCATTTAAACAACAGAAAATTATCTAGCAGTTGATAAAAACAAAATTATGAAATAGATGCTGCTAGAAACAATCATTCTTAGTGAAATAGCCCAGATGCAGAAAGATAAATGTTACATGTTTTCCCTCATTGGTAAATATTAGGTTTGAGTTTTCAGGCATGAGTATTTAATTGGACTACCCATAGACACCAGGAAATTAGTAATGGTTGGGTAGGTTGAGGGGGCGTTCATGGGATAGAATATAGAAAGCAATAGTGTAAACGGGGAATATTAGAATAGAAAATGGAAGAGGGGAGGGTATTATAGAGTGGGTGATATATGAGGAAAGAGTAATACTAAAGACATTTAAAAATACTCATATGGAAAGGTATAGTGTAAAAAAGATATAGTGTAGAAGCTTTCTAAAATATAAACACTCATTAATAAAAAGAAAACAAGAGTATCAATGGAATAACCTTATATAACAAAGTGCCCATATCTCACTACACACTACCTGCTAACAAAAACAAAGCTAGCAAGCTAGTGGCAGGAATGGGATATGGCTTTTGAAGGTGCTTGTCAGTACAGTCTCATGGAGCATTAAGCATTACAGTCAGTGCTCTTAGAAGTGCTCCAGAATTTAATGGAAGCCATTTTAGATTGTGGGGTCCAGAGTCTTCTCTATCGCATGGCACAGCCACTTGGAGAGGCAGGAATCAGGAAGTTGACCGCACTTACCCCACTCCATCACCAGGTGGGTGTTGGGCTGTAGGGAAGCCCTGGGACTCTGCTCAGGGGTAGGAAACTACTGTCTGAGGTGTGAGACAGCTGGATCTGGCTCATGGGTTCCCAAAGCCTGTGAAGAGGCCAGGCCATCTGGTTCTCAGGCTGTCAGACATCCAAGCACCACTGGAAGCTGTGGAAGAGCTGAGAATGGAGTGGGAGACCACAGACTGTTTTTAGCCTGGAGCCAGATGGTGGGGGAGAAGAAAGGGGAAGCTCTGTCTTGTCCCATGGTGATAGTGCTTGGTTTGACTGCAGGAAGACTTGGGCTTGGGCTTGGTGGCAGTTGTGGTTGGGAGCGCAGAGACACCTTTTTTGTTTGTTTGTTTATGTTTTTGTTTTTTTAAATTTTTTTATTTTTCATACTTTATTTACATTTCAAATGTTTCCCTTTCCAGATCTCCCCTTTTGAACCTCCTCATTTCCTCCCCCATCCCCCTGCCACTATGGGGGTATTCCACCACCCACCCACACATCCACTCTCATCTTCCCTCCTTGGCATTCTCCTATACTGGGGCATCTAACACCCTCAGGCCCAAGCCTCTCCTCCCCCTGATGGCTAACAAGACCCTCCTTTGCCGCATATGTGGCCAACACCATGGGTCCCTCCATGTGTATTCTTTGGTTGGTGAATCAGTCTCCAGGAGTATCAAGGGGTCAGGCTAGTTGCCACTGTTGCTGCCTCCATGGGGATGCAAAGCAGAGACACATTTTATTGGAGACTAGACATTGGCTCTATAGACAAAGGCCTTCTCCATGGCAGATCCCGATGAAAAGAGACATTTACTGTCATGGCGGAAGGTGGATGAGTAAAACCATACCCTACTTCTCAGGATGGGCCTCACGTTAAATACCTTTTGCGGGGAGTGATGTCTAGGAAGGAAAGATTATTGGCTAAGCCATCTAGGCCTCTATGTACCTCATTAAAATGGAGATCTGTCTTGAGTCTAGTGACCATAGGTCATGTCATTTTCTTCATCTACATGTGGGGGGCTTAAGGCATTGCCCTTACATAACTGATGGCCACAAATCTATGGGGGTCTGCAACTAGTGACTAGAGTCTGGTGCCCAGGGGCAGGCAAAGCTCCTATTGTCCCTTCAGGGTCTCCAGGGCTTCTAGCCATAGCTTAACCAGGAACCAGGCTACCTTTTACAGTCCCACAAGACCTTATTACTAAATCATCATGTACTTGGGTCATAATATATGAAGAGATCAAGCTAATATTTACCTGGAAGTTCCACTTCCACTGGGTAGCTTTCATTGTACTAGAGGGTGCTATGCAGGCTACCAGAGAAGAAAAGTATTCACAAATCTTACCCAGCTGTGAATCCTGAGAGCTATAGTAATGAACAGCCTGGAAAGACATACCCACTGGTACAAATGTGGCACAAATGTCACATGAGTAGTAACCACTTTCTTACTGGACTTAAGGTCATTTTTACATATAAAAACTGGATCTGGTACTGTTATTAATGTCAAGAACCTGGGGGTAGATCCTAGAAGAGAAATTACTATAATAATTTAGCTAAAAGGAATTGGTTTTATCTTATTATTATACTCACAGATTAGTGTATCTCTTAACCTTTATCAGCAAAGTTTCGTTCAAAAGTACTTAGCAATTAATACAAAGACCCACAGGTGGTGAAAATGTAGTAAATAATAAACTACAAGATTCTCAGCCATAAACTGAACATTTATTGCATACCTCCATTGAGAGCCAGAGGTTGACTAGCAGGAAACTTTTTTCTCAACACAACAAGGCAGTTGCATGTCACCTCACAGCAAACCTGACAGCATGCATAAAACGTGTAAAAACTCCAGCCAGACACATTCAGAATGAAGAGGGAAAATGATCATTAAGGCCCTCCTCTAGCTGCAGAGCAATTGGCAATTGTTAGCTGCTTTGAAGGGAAGAATCAATTTTTTTGTAAGAGAAAGAGGAAGAGCATCTTTTAAAGAGTATATAGGTGGCACAAGCTGGACAAGCTAAAAGGAAAAGGAGGACACAACATTGGATGAGTATGAAAAGGTGCTGAATGGTGAAGTACTTTGGAGGAATCAAATACAGTGAAAACACAGTGTATGAGGCTTACAGTACCAGGCATGAATTCCTTCCTATTAAGAAGACCATAAGTCCAGTTAGACAGCTGTCAATTAACCCCAGAATATATGCCACTATTGCACAATTGGAGATATTTTGCCAGTCTGTTCATTGTTGTGAATTAGAATGTTACAGATGGGTAGGACAACTGATTGCTTTTCTCACATGGCCACTTGAATATTCCCTTTGGATACTAAAAGAGCTGGTACTCACAGAGTAGGTATTCACATTAGTTCCAGCTTGATTTTCTAAGTCCTACCACCAAAGTATGTGGTGTCTTCAGCAATAGGGTGTTTTTCTCAAGTTCTTGAAGGAAATCAAAAGCAACAGCAATAACTTTTATTGTTTGTAGTATCTCTTGGACTTCTCTAAGCAGAAACTAAATGAAAGGTTCCCATGTTTGACAGTGGGTATTTGTTAAACTTTCTAAACCTTTACCTTTAAATGTAAAAATCAATGCTTGCTGCTGAGCTAAAGTTCTGGATCTTTCTAGACAGGTTCTCCTATTCCATGGGTTGTCCCTTTACTGTACATTGTTTGAAGTATAAAAACTGTGATGTTTTAGTAAACCAATTACTCTATTTTTTTACTTTGTTGTCTATGATTTTGGGTTCATATCCAAGCTAACACTATCAAAACCATTATGATTAAGATTTTTGTATTGTTTTTAAAATTATTTTATAATTTTAATTCTTTTATTTTAGTCTTCAGTCCATTTTTAACTTTATATTCATATCTATAGTGAGATAAGTGTCTAATTTTAATCTTCTACATGTAAAATCCAAAATTTAAAACCTAATTATTGAAGAAATTTTCCTTTCCTCTTGTGTCTTCTTTTTTCTTTTATTTATTCTTCTCTCATATATTACATCCCCAACCCCAGTTTCCCCTCCCTCTCCTTCTAGTCCTTTCTCCTTATGTCCTTTTCCCCTGATCCACGTCTTCTCTATTTCCCTTCAGAAAAGAGCAGGTCTCCTAGGAATCAGCCAGCATGGCATAGAAGTTAATATGACTAGGCTTATACCCTCTTATCAAGGTTGGATAAGTCAATCCAATTGAAGGAAACAAAAGACTCAGATACAGCCCACGATCCCACTGTTAGGAGTCCCACAAGTACAGCATAGGACCTAGGTCAGAGATATACAGGCTCCCTGATTGTTGGTTCAGTTTTTGTGAGTCCCTATGAGCCCTGATTAGCTGATTCTATGGGTCATCTTGTTTTTGTGCTAGCATTGACCCCTCTGGCTCTGGCAATTCTTCCTCCTCTCTTCTGAAGTATTCCCTGAGGTCTACCTAATGCTTGGCTATGGGTCTGTGCATTTGTTCCTATCAATAGCTGAATGAAGCCTCTCTGACAATGCTAGGCTCTGGTCTATGAATGTATCAGAATATCATTAAGAATCATTTCATTGATATTTTTGTCAGTTATGTTTGGTTCTATCTTAGGACTCTGGGCTATCCAGCCACTAGTTCCTTGACACAGTCTCTAGGCATTGTCCAGTTCAACCATTCATCAATTGGCCACTCTCATCATTTCTGTGCCACCTTTACTCTAGCACATCTTACAGGCAAGAGAAATTGTAGGTTGAAGGTTTTGTGGTTAGGTTGGAGTTCCACTTGTTCAACTAGAAGGCTTCCCTAGTTACAGAAGTATATGTCTTCTTAAGTATCTCTGTTGAAAATCAATTCAGCATATAAGCATGGATTTTTTTCTGGCATGATTTCTATTCGTATTTAAATGAATGTTTCAATTTTTACAATGTCTTATTTCTTCTATGAAATTTTCAAATACATATACAATATAACTTGGTAAAACTTAGCCCAGCTCCTCTTCCCATAGATAACCCTATTATATTCATTGAATCCAGTTTGTGCCATCTGATAGGATGTTGACTAACTTTGATGGATCGACCATACACTGGGAACCTGAGACTCCTCAAGCATCATGGAGAGATACTGAGGGAAAAATCTTGCCAGGAAATGTTAACAACAGAATCAGGTGTGTACTTCATGGTCTGCAAGTCCTACCCTCACAAGTTGCTAGGTACAACTAGTTACACATTCCATTTCTTGAAATAGTCATATTATGCCAGATCCAACTAATAGGAGTTATATCAATTGAGTTGGAAGTCATTTTTAAATACACCCTAAACCAATCTTGGACAAAAAAGCAAAGAACCCAGACAAATAAACTAATAGCTGAATAAAATAACTGTCTTATACTAAATAAAAGTAAAAATGGCTACTAGGTTCACGGAGAAAATTTTCTGCCTGAGTCATCCAACCCATCTTACCACCACTCTGGGTGGCCACATACTACAAACATTTCTGCTTGCATGGCTAACCAAGCTTCAAGGAGCTCTCTTCCTTCTTAAAGTAACCACTTAAAAGTACATAAAGATCAGGTACTATTTACTAATGAGATTATTGGTTTTTTTTTAAATGTCATTGCTACTCTGCAATGATAAGAGCAAGTAAGGACAGAGCACAATAGTCAAGAATAAGCTCATAATGCTCTAAATCCCTATTTCCTTGTTTGTTAATTTTACAGATACCCCTCAACTAATCCCAGAGTCCACACTAAGTTGAAAATACAATAAGCCTGAAATACATTTGTAATATAGCATACAGTAGAATACTGGCAGTTCTATATCCTGTTCCTGTGGTGCACTGTTGGCTGTGGTGTGTTACCACTGCCCAGCTCCCCAGGACAGCACCATCATCTTCAGTAGCATCTATAAAAGGATTGAAATTCAAAGTATGGCTTCTGGAGTGCATATGCCTTCCACATCATTGCAACATAGAAAACTCATACTTTTGTTATTGTTTGTTTGAAATAGGGTTTTATGTTGTACAACACAGTTGCATGCATTTAAAATTGATTTTTTGTTTAATTTATCATTCGTATTCCAGCAGTATCCATTGACTGAATGGAAGTGACTTTATGGGCAGGTTTTACATTTGTCACAGCTCTGAGCTTCTTTTAATCTAGCATGGCTACACAGACTTTCCTTATCCTTTGGGATGCTGACAGGTGGATTCAGTTCTTACTCATTCCCATAATCTCTAGTTGTCTTGTGTTTTCTCATGATTATATATACTGGGTTATTTATTCTTGGCTAAAACATCACTCTTATGTCCTCTTGAATTATAGTCTTATACTAACAGCTACACAATGGTCATTTCTTCCCTGCTGAAAAATGTTTGTTTGGTTAATTTGCTTGACTTTATTTTTGATTTTTACTACTTTTTGAGAATTTTATACATGTGAGCTAAATTTATGCCTTTTCTACTGTACATTATTCTCATCCAATGTCTCCCATGTTCTCTCAGCTCTTTTCAAATATTTGACCTCTTCTTTAAATTATATATATATATATATATATATACACACACACACACACACACACTTGGGGGGGACACAGCAGTATATATATATATATACTGCTGAGTCCTCTTAGTATTGCTTATGTATGTATATGTCTTTAGGTCTGACTTCTTAGGATTAGATAAATTATTTGGAGCTTGTTTTTGTAGAATACTAATTCTGTTTCTCTTGCCAAACATTAATTGCCCATATCTCTTCATCTAGTGGGTGAGCTTTGCGATATTTTGCCCTCTTGCATTGCCATGTCAACCGGCAAAGTTATTTTGCAAATCTTGTTAGGTGACTCTATTTTTGAGATTTCACAGGAGCAGCTCCCCTTTATTAAAGAATAAAATACATCTCAGTGGATGTCCTGGACTTCTGAATCTTACAGTTTTTCCAAGATGTTCACCAAGCCTTAATGTGTAGGTGATGCATCATAGATATATCAGTTGGGGCTGGACTCACCAATGTTCTGCTCTTCTCTACATTTTGAACAGTTCTGAATTTCTTTAACAATTGCTGTTCACTGAAGAAAAATTATTTTATGTGAGGTGAGAGCTACACTTATCTGTAGATATAAGCATAGATATTTAGAATGATGATATAAATGAAACTGGTTTAGGAAAGTGGCAATGGTAGAGCCTGTGACCTCATCAGCCACAAGTCATTGGTTAGGTTTACTGTATTGTGTATAAATTCCCACCTACAGAGTGAACCTTAAGTCCAATTAAATGGCTTCTTGTTACAACCAAGATTAAAGTGCCACTGTTGCACCTCTAGGTTTGTCTTGTCCAGCTTGTTCTTGTGGCTATTTGCAGGCATTACAGTTTGGTTGAACTATTGTTTTTATTCCATTGGTAATATGTGTTGTACCTTCTAATAATGAGACCTATGCCTCAAGCAGTTTAGTTCTAATTTGATTGCTCCAAGTCCTGTGTCAAAAGTGTGTGATACCATAAATAATAGGGGATCACCTTGATGTTCTGGAAAGCATCCAAGAGCAATGCGAATGATCTATATTCATTTTGAAAATTGTTAGACTTCTCCAACAAACAACTAAAAGGACGGCTTCCTATGCTTAACATTAGGAAAATTGTTAGATATTCTGTGGCTCTTTGATTCATTTTAACTGATGTTTTTATGGTAAGAGATACAGATCTATTTTCATTCTTCTACAAAAAAATACCTAGTTGTCTCAGTACCAATTCATTTAATTAATGAATGAATTTTTATTTATTCACTTTATTTCCCACTCGCTGACCTCCCAGTTACCCTGTCCCACAATAATTCCCCAACCCACCTCCACTTCTCCTGAGTAAGTGTCCCCCCCCACAAGTATCACCCTACCCTGGCCTCAGTACCAATTTTTAAAGAGGCTGTCTCCTCATTTGGGTGTGGGGTTTTTTTTTTGTTGTTGTTGTTGTTTTTTTCATTTTTGCAATTTTCATCACAGATCAGGTGACTGTAAACATCTGTGCTTAATTCTGTGTCCTGTATTCTGTGTCATTTATCTGTTTGACTACGTTTATACATTTCAATGATAGTTTCGTTACTACAGATATTTTATATAATTTGAAATCATGTATTGTAATATTGTTTGTCTTTTCTGAGAAATACAGGATCTGAGTTATTTTATACATTCTATTGAATTTTAGGGTTGGTTTTCTATTTAAGGAGGGAAGTTTGATGGAGATTGGATTGAATCTATAAATCTATAAATTTATATAATGCACCATATGTTACAGTGTTAATTCTTCCAATTTATGAGCTTAGAGATTCTTTTCATATCTAGTAAGTTCTTTAGTTTCTTTCTTCTGTGTTCTAAAATTTTCATTGTAACGAACTTTCATCAACTTGCAAAAGATAAATCTGAGCTACTCTCTGAATCTCTTGTCAACAAGATTGCTTTCCTGGTCTTTCTCAACATGTTTATTAATGATTTACAGAAATGTTATTGACTTTTCTAAATTTATTTTATATCCTACTCCTTTGATGAAAGTGTTTATCAGCTCAAAGAGTTTTCTTAAATTATTCTTACAATCTCTTATTTACATGATCATATTGACTACTATTAGGGATAATTTCACATCTTCCTTTCCTATATTTATGTACATAATTTCGTTTTTGCTTTCTATCTGAGACTTCATATAGTACGTAAGAATTGAGAAAGTGGCCACAGTTGTCTCATTTCTTGTTTTACTACAAAAGCTTTGGGCTTTTCTTCATTTAGTATAACATGGACTGTAGATTCCTTATATGCAGCCATTATTGTAGTAAAGTATGCTCCTTTTACTCTGTGTTTTCATTGTATTGGAGATATTTTAAAAGAACATTTGACTTTGTCATAAGCCTTCTGTCCTTGAGTCTAATAATGTGGCCTGTGTATCTTGAGTTATCCTTCCATTGATGGAATAAAGCCCATTTGGTCATAGTGAATGATCTTTTTGATATTTGGTTGAACTTTGTCTGCAAGTATTTTATAAAGTATTTTTGCATTCAAGTTCATTAGGGAAACTGACCTATAATTATGTTGTCTATATCTAGCTGTAATATCAAAATAATGCTAGATTAATAAAAAGATCTTGAGACCATTCATTCCATTTCTGTTTTATGAAGTATTTTAGAAGCTTTGATCTTACTTCAAAGGCCTCCTGAAATTCAGCAATGATTCTATCTGGGCTTTGGGGTGTTTTCATAAGGGACACTTTATTATTGTTTCAGTTTCATCCCTTGTTACATATATATTTATTTATATCATTTTCTTTAATTTTAGTAGATGAATCATATGTTTCTAGAAATATATCTATTTCTATACACTACATAATTTACTGGAATATAATTTTTCAAAATATGACCAAGTGACCTTCAGAATTTCACTGCTTTCTATTCTACTGTATTAAAGCCTTTGTCAGCTCTAGTCTTATTAACTGCTCTTTCATTCTCTCTCTCGCTCTCTCTCCCTCTCTCTCTCTCTCTTTCCCCCACTCTCTCTCAGTTAGTTTAAATAAGGATTTGTCCACCTATCTGTTCTTTCAAAGAACCAATGTTCTGTTTCTTTGACTCCTAGCATTGTTTTTCATTTTTTCATTGCCATTTCATTACTTTCACCCTTATCTATGTTCTTTTTTAAATCTACAGATTCAAAGATTGCCACATTCTTGCTTTTCTAAGATCTTGAGATAAAATGATCCATTGTATTATTTCTTTGATATTTATGACTTTTTCGATGTAGATATTTATAAGAATAAACCTCTCTTAAGTCTGCTTTCTAAGTTCTAGTGTATTGTCATTTTTTTCATTCAGTTCTAGTGAATTTTCTCTCTCCACTTTTTTTTCAGTTACCCACTGATCATTCAGTAGTTTGTTTTTCCATTTTTGTAGGTTTGTATATTTCCTTTGCTGTTGGTTTCTAATTTTATTCCATTATGATAAGATGGGATAGAAAGATTTATTTTAATTGTATTATATTTGGTAAGATTTGTGCTTATGTCTTAAAATGTGTTCTCATTTATGAATTGGGTGTGCTGAAATTCAGTGCATACACATTTGAGTTGAAGCACCATCCTGAAGTACCCTTAGGTATAAAGTGAGCTCTTCATTTCATCCGCCTGATTTTGGTTTGAACTTTCATTTTGTCAGAGTATAGCATTGCTGGTTCTGCTTTCTTTCTAGTTTTACTTGCTTTGAAGGCATTTGTTTTTCTTTTTTCATCCTTTGACCCAAAAAATTATGCTTCTCTTTGCCAGAGCAGTGTTTTAGTTTCCCCAAATCAATGGCTGTTATTTTAACCTTTTCTCCTGGCATTTGTTTTTTGACTAGAGAGCTGAATCCAATCACGTTCAAAGTTATTAGTGAGAGTCAGGTATTAATTCTTGTCACTTCAGTGTTTCAATGAATTTTGGTACTTTCCTAATCCCTATTCAGTGTTTAATATGATTTATTCTTTCTTGCGGCCTCATGGATATATTTAAACTTTCTCATCAGTATATAGAGTCCCTTGAAATAATGTCTATTGTTCTGTCCTAGCATAAATTCCTCTTGTTTACGTTTATATATGGAAAGCTTTTCTTTCTTCAGTCATGAAGAATATGCTAACATAGTTTCACAATTATTTTTCTTTTAGAGTTTGGAATAAGAGAATACATTAGACTTTTAGAGTTTATGTTGAAACATATTTTCTTCTGAAATTTTTGCCTTTGTGTGTTATTAGGCACCTTTCTCTTATAGCTTTTGATGTTCCCTGCTCTGTAAAGCATCCATAATGTTTTGACTATAAAATGACCCAGAGAACTTCTTTTCTGTCTTTGTCTGATTAGCCTCTGAAATAGCTCCTATAACTTGATGGCTATCATTTTTTCCCCCTAGATTGGGGGAATTTTTGGTGATATTTTCTGTGATCAATTTACTGAATAATTTTCTTAAATTTTTAGTTTGAACTCTTCTTCTATGCTTGTAATTTATGTATTTCATCCTTAATGATGTTACATATTTCTTCTGTATTTTGTTGATACATTTTTATTACTGCATCTTTGTCATTTCCTGGATGTTCTAATTCTTCTTCCCTGTTTTTCTTCTACTCTGTCTTTTATTTGATCCATTTTATTGGTAAAAACCTTCCAATACATATTGATTTAACTTATTTTGGTTTTATTTCCAAAATTTTAATTACTTTATCAGTCCCACTGAAGTTTGTGTTACATTTTATTTCTTTGAACATTCTTATCATCCTTTTTAATTCTTTAGCATTTCATGTAACTTGATCCCAGTAGAGTCCATTATTGAAAAACTAGTAATTTTTTGAGACTCCATTTTATTTTGGTCTGTCATGATCCTTATGTTTCTGCATTGGGTCTTGTTCAACAGTTGTTTTGATTTCTATTGTTTCCTTTTTAATTTACTACTTGTATATGGGTGCTTAGTGTGTATGCATTTCTGGACCTACAGATATCTGTGATGCCTCTGGAGCCCAGAAGAGACCATCAGATTTCCTGGGACTAGAGTTACAGATAGTTGTGAGCCTTCATGTATGTTCAGGAAATCAAACCCTAGCTGTCAGTTTTCATAAGCACTAAGCATCTCTATATACACTTATATTTTTTAAAGGTCACTGATATTATTTCAGTGGAAATATTTTCAGTGTTAAAGCTTGCTATCCAGCTCTATGCTGAGAATAGAACATTAGCTAGAAAGGTGATCATAATAAATGGGTAGGCCAGTTATAAATATATGGTAATAGTCAATTATAAACCAAACTTTCCTTTAACTCAAATAATTTGGGTTGGGGGTATAAAATAATAACTATCATGGAATGTCTTCAGATATTTGTTATTAAAGCTAGGAGTTCGAAGGAAATAGAGTTAACACTACAAATAACATTTAACACCAGAGCATCAAGAAACATATAAGAAAGGAAAATAGAATGGAGATCAATAGACATGAAGGAAGGAGGTAAGACAGCTCTAATTTGAGGTAAAATGAAAGAAAACAATGCCAGTACCCATGGGGCTGATGCAGAGAAACTCCAACACCTAGGCAATGTATGTTCTTTGGCAAAGTCTGGAAAAGGTAAAAGAAATAGTAGGACTGAATAAACCTGTTCCACTGAATTGAAATAATATATTAAATAAAGAGTATAAAAGCAAAGAAGCAGAAACCAGGTGGTGATTCACAGGCTGTTTGCAGTCCTTTGACTGGGCACAGGTGTTGAATATGTCCATGCAGTCACACCTATATTTACAGGTGCTATTGCTCATAGGTATTGAGTCTCTTTACCATGTGACTATCTGTGCCAGGTTTGCCTCTATGTTGTCCAGTATAGTCTATGGCTCAGAGAAGATTTCCATTCTTTGGAAAACTCAGCAGTTCTAACTCAAAGCTTCCTTTGCTAACATTTAGGACGATTCTGCAAGCTGTCTCTAAAACTTTTTCTCTTTTCAAGAGTAAGCACTTTAAAGAATGACTCTTGCTCCCAGTGCTGCTTAGCTGGCTTAGCTCAAATTTTGTTTTTAAGTCATAAATAACTCTACCCTCTGCCTAGTTTTGTTGTTATAGTTGTTGTTTCAGAAGAAATACTTTCTTCTAATTAGTCATATTATGCAAATATTAGGTAAAACTGTGGGTATTAAAATTTGATTCATGAGTTACGTTAAAATATATGTTAGCTTTGTTGCCAAATGTTGTGAGGTCATTGGTGACCAAAAGCTGAAAAAAGCATTGGTAAGTCATAAAATAGTAAAGAGATACTTATTGCCTGTATTAGGTCTAGACAGCACAGTGGTTATTTCCCTAGCTCTTCTCTAATAAAGGAAATATGAGGATTTTCTTCAGATAGCCTACAGATCAGTGATCATATTCTGTAGTATGTGCAGATACAGAGCACATTTCTGAGCATGCTCAATTTAAGACTACAGCTTAATAAAGAAAAGCTAGAGACATATTGTGGAGGCATACTTAGCTCAAGGTTATAGAACTTACAGATTTCTTTTTCTGGTTTTTGGTTTTATTTTTTTTTTTATTTTCTATTTTCTTCATACATAATCACTTTACATCTCACTCACTGCCCCCCAGTCACCCTTTCACACAATTCTTCCCCTGTTCCCCCTAACCTTCTCTTCTGAGAGTGTAGAGGTCCCTGGCACATCAAATCTAAGAGGCTAGGAACATCCTCTCCCACTGAGGCCAGACAAGGCAGCCAAACTAGAAGAGCATATCCCACATACAAGCCACAACTTTTGGGATAGCCTCTGCTCCAGTTGTTCGGGACCCAGATGAAACCAAGCTGCACATCTACTACATATATGTGGAGAGGCCTAGGTCCAGCCTATGTATCTTCTTTGGTTGGTGGTTCAGACTCTGAGAGCTGCAAGGGTCCAGGTTAGTTGATTCTGTTGATTGGTCTTCCTGTGGAGTTCATAGCTACTTCAGGACCACAATCCTTCCTGGTATTCTTCCATAAGAAGGATATATGTTCTAACAGTTAAAATAACAGACATAGATACCTCTGGTTATGCTATTTGCATCTTAATGTTTTAGGTACAAAGTAAAGGAGACATTTAAGATGTGTGGATAAAGGACTTTTTACTTAAGGCAACTGCCTCCCTTAGAAGACACCAGGTTCTACTATGAAATGATTAACATTTTTATAAATAATTTGACAGTCTAATTTGAGAATCCTAAAGATACTCTTCTAGAAAGGCATAAACTTATGAGATGCTTCTTCTTTACCATGCTTTCAACAATGTTTATATAATGACCTTCTGACCAAGTGTCTAAGCAACAAGAGCTTGAGTTTCATGTCTTGCGACTAAGAAAATAATTGTACTGTGTGCCATCAAACAAAATAATGCATTCTGGTTTTTTGTCTCTAAAATCATAACATATTTTTAGAAGTTCAGAGATGGCTATATTCTTTATGGAGGGTGTCTGGTTGGTGCATCTGCACTTTGTCAAGGTCAGTCACCAGGAGGCACAGAGTGTATCTCAATGAGTATATGCATTAAGTTATCTATTAAACCTCTCTTGGAAGAACTTGCTTTTCTATTTGATGTATAGGAACTATTATAAATAAATCCAGTGTGTCCCATTACAAGAGCATGGAAGGCAACTAAACAAGAGGCTATAGGGAGGGTACATAGTAGTGGTCAGGTCAAGGGACATTTTTCCACATATAGGCAAACATCAAAGGTTTTAGGGCTCAGAAACAATTAACTAAATTAAAAGCTTTGGAAAACCCTTAAGAACAATATCCTTTTGCTCTCTTACGTCCTATTTCTTTCTTCTCATTCTTCTCCAAGGCAAACCATATAAACTGAAACTTGTCTTCCTCATGAGGAATCATAGAAATAAAAACCTTTTACTCCAAATCCAGACTTAAGATTTGAAAATATTACTCTAGATTCCCATAAATTTCTATGTAAGATTTGTTAGTAAAATATTCTCTGACATACCTTGTTTAATTTCATTACAAGACCCTTATTCCAGAAGGGCCCTACATAATATCCTGGGCAAAGAGACATGAGAAGGCTATGAACACATACTGGTTCCCATTTTCTCTATTTGCATTAGTTCATGCTTCTTCCAAGTCATGCTTCTTAAGACTTGTCTCCATTCCATCTATACTAGACATAAAAAGAGATAATTCCCCCCTGGGCCATTCACTGATTCTTCTTTATGATGTTTATGTGTCATATAAAACTGTGATTGAGAGCTAGAGATGGCTCTGCTGCTAAAAGCACCAAATGCTCTTTCCAGAGGATCTGTGTTCAATTCCCAACACCCAAATAGAAGCTACTCACAACCATCCATAACTCCATCTCCAAGGGGTCTGAATCTCTCTCCTGGCTTCAACAGATACCAGTAACATTTTATAGATAGACACACATGCAGGCAAAACACCATACATAAAAGAAAATAATAAAAAAGTAATAAAAAAATTAAACCATCCATAACTTCAGCTCCAAAAGTTTGATTTCCTCTCTGCCTTCAACAGACACCAGAGACACATGACTGATAGACACACATAAAAGCAAAATATCCATATGTAAAAAATAATAAATAAAATAGGCAGCATAATGCCCATACTCATGTAAGAAAATTTTTACAAGATTTTCTCCTGTTTAGGTTGAAATTAAATATTAAAAAATATGGTTGACAAAAATTTTGTGACTTTTCTCCTCTACTAATCTATCTATAGCCAGTTTACTTTACCAGACTTAAAGACTACAGTCCTCAGAGAGGAAGTTTAAATTCCCTACAAGAGAAAACCCAATCACTTGCAAACATCCTTTTCAGGGGCTGGATTGACTGGCTTGAGTGCTTCCAAAAGAAGTATGACTGAGACTTCTAGATAACAATGATATGTATCTTCATTCAGGGGTTCAAGAGTGAACTAGGGGAAAAAAATCAAAGTAAGGAGTAGACTCAGGAAGAATCTGCCTATGAGTCAACATATGCAGCTTCCCATTCCAACAACCTGGCCAGAATGAGATAGAGCTGAAACTTAAACAAAAGGACCTAGGACCAGCATGAGGCATACACTCATGCAGTGTATCTTGTGCATAGTGAAAGTAAACCTCCATAATGCAAGAACCCAGTAATGTCAGGCTATGGCCTTTGTAAATATGGTATAGTTAATGTCCTCTGTTAGAATACATTTCCACTCACTGAAACATAGGTGTATTTTCCCTGAAACACTAACCCAATGATTCTTTGAATCTTTCAGAAGATTTCCCCTGCACTAACATACATAGCAATGTTCTATATTTGCAGTTTGCACATGCATGAACCCCATACCTCTACACGGATCATATCTAACTCTGCAGTTTTTGGAGCAATACAGACCTTCAGTAAGCAGTACCTTAGAAGTTGTGTATGATATAAGACCTCACTATGTCCTCTACAGAGTAAATGCTCACTAGAGAATGTGTTTAAATCTGTGTCAACCTGCTTGTGTCTAACATTAAGGCTATAACCATGGGGTCTTTACTAGGGTTAAATTTTTCTTTCTCCAATCATACCTTTGGATTTCCTAGCTAGATAGTGGTATGTAGTTAAATAACAATTGGTATTCACTATCTCATTCTAAATCAGAAATGAACAGTCATGGGCTTGTTGGTATGCCTGCTTAGAACATCAGTTTCCCAGCTTTTTAGTAAAACCTTTAACCAGGTTTATGATTATATGATAGAATTAGAGGTGTTATCAAGTCCTGTGGGTATTTTTGCAAAGCTGAGGTTCTATGACACCTCCAAGAAAATGTTTCCTAGAGTTCTAAGCAAGCAACTTAGCCCCAGGAGTCAAAATATACCAACAGATTTGTCTTGTCTACTGGTATACTGGTGTAAGTATGCTAGACTAAGATCTAACAGGCAAGACTAAGAGATAGACTAACAGGCTAGACTAAGAGATAACTAACAGGCAAAAAAAAAAATCTCAGATGAAGGGATTATTTAGTGATTCTAAGTCCATCTTTGGGTCTTTAGTGGTACTAACAAGAGCTTCAGACCCAAATATATCCAATTGAGTCTAGAAGCACATTTATTAGTCAAGGTTTGACCTGGTTCATCATCATGTTCATTATCATTATTTCATTGTGGTTCTGAAAGGTGTTTCAAAAAAATTTTTCCTTCTCAAGAAAACGGGAAATTCCCATGGGATGATTGCTACTGAAAGTCTCAGTTATCCCCAGAGTTCACAATATATTTCTGACTTTTCTCCTTGCTATGACCAAATCCCAGACACGAAGAAATTTAAAAAGTAGTTTGATGGAGATACATCCAGTCATTGAGAGAAAGGCATGATGACAGGTGATCTCATGGTGGTCAGTATGGAATGATACGCCTCAGCAAGGTCACATCTTGGAAGAATAGAAGAAGCAGAGAGTGGATATGAGGTAAGACTGGATATAAGTCTTTAAGACCCACTTCTGTTGACCTTCTGGTGACTCTGTATATATATGAATGGATCCACAGTCTACACAAAACAGCTCTACCAGCTGGAGGAAAAAGTGCTCCAACAAATGAATTTATGGGCATAATCCACTGTCAAGCCATAGCACCAAAAGAGAACAATATCAAGGCATCTGTCATCCTTTTGGAAGTGTCTGAACATTTTGAAAGCTGATGGTAACAATACCCACATTACTCTCATCTCTGTGCTGTCAGTCTTGAAGAAAGATCAAAGAGTCAGGCATCATTGTTCTTTTAGATACTCTGTGCATTATTGTGTGGTAGTAAGAAGAAGTCTGACACAACAAAAAGATACTTACAAAATGAACACAGAGATATCTTAGTGGCTTACAGAACAGCTAGTACTTTTTAGGAGAAGCAGTTTCTAAGTGCCTGTTAGAGATGCTCTTTTATCTTTCCTCCTCTATCTTACTGCTCAAAAGAGAAGTATGGCATTTGTAGCCATAGCAGCAACCTTAGAATGAGAGTGAGAACCACAGCTAGGGCAAAATAATGAGTTGATAGAACTCAGGGTGACCTGTGTACTCTAGTGCTTCTTTAAAAGAAAAAGGTAATGCACCATTCTATTATTACCCATTATATGATACTTCTTTTTCGACAATTTCAGGTACTGATGACCAGCTGAGGTTGGAAAACAGTAAATAAAATGTCTCCAAAATAAACAGTTCATAAGTTTTAAACTGGATGCTGTTCTGAATACTTTGAAGCACACTGTCTGATAGAGAAAGATAGACAGAGGTGCCTGCACAGACTAAATGACTTCTGTCAGTGCATTGTTAAAATTGGCCTATATTGCCATTATTTTTGTCAACCTCTTACTGTGTGAAATTTATAAATTCAATTCAACTATATATTTAAGAAAGCAATCATCACAATTAAGACTCAACACTACTAAAGATTTTAGAGAACCACCCACTGTCAATTGTTCAGCTGCAGACAACACAGAGCTATGATAAAATTTCTCATCTTATCAGCCAGATATTCTGGTCTTCTCCTTGATCCACCCTTATAATGTAATGCTGACAAAGGAACTTTATAAAATCTCCCTCACTTGAGTTTATATGTAATTGTAGTGCAGTATAAGGCAGAATTCAAGGTTTTGTCCCTACATTCATATAATCATGGAATTATATATCTAGGAAAGCATGTGCAGGAAGTGGAATGGGTCCCAGTAGAGATATGCTCACTCAGCCACAGCAGGTTAAAGTAGAAATCAGTTTTAAAAAATAAAAATAGAAATATTTTTCCCATTGTGGATACTATCTCAGTTTAAAGATGTAAAATTAATTTTTCAAGTTATTTTGGAGATTTAAGTCAGCTGGGGTCTGAGGGGTAGAGAAGGTGGAAAGCAATCTATTTTCTTATGGAAAATCTATGTGTAATCAGGACTGGAGCATTTGCTGGCTAATTTTATTATTTTATTTTAAAATTTTAATGTAGTATATTTTGACCACTTTCTTCTCACATACTCCACTCCTACCAACTCCATGTTATTTAACTTGCCATGACCTAGGACTACATGGAACGGGAGGCTCAACTGAGTGATTGCCTAGATCCTATACCCATAGACCTTACGGATATGTCTGTGGGGTATTTATTGTCTTGATTTTTTAATTGCTGTAGGAAGACCCAGCCAGTTGTGGGTGGAAAGTTTTCTAGTTTGTGACCAGAGACTGTATAGCAATAAGAAGGCTAGCTGAGTACTAAATAGCCAGCCAGGACACTAGGATATGTTTATTCTCTTTTTGCTTTTGAACGTGGATGTCTGTTGGGTTAAGTGGTGGTGAGTGTCCTGCATCTGCCCCAAGCTCCGGCCTCTCAGAGAGGCGGGAAGTTTGACACCCCCCCCCTTTACCCCATGGCACTGCCAGGCCGGTGTTGGGCTGCAAGAAGCAGCTGCTGCCTAGGGACACCACTCAGGGGTGGGGAAGCACACCCTGGGGGTCCTGGGGACCACATGGAGTCGGCTCCATCTGGTTCTCAGGCTCTTATGCATCCCAGGCGCCACTAGATGCTGCAGAAGAGCTGAGAATGGAGTGATGGCCCATGGCTTGGATCTGTCCCAGCCGAAGGGGAAAAGCAGGGAAGAATCCTGCTGGATCCCAGGACCGAATATGTAGCTTGTCATTGGGTGGGTGGGTTGGTTTGGTAGAGACTGTGGCTGCGAGTGCTGAGAAGCCTTCTGCGGGACTCTGGATGTGGCTCTTTAGGCAAAGGCCTGTTCCATCATTCCCCATGGCTAGTCCCAATGAAGAGAGACAGTCCATGGTTTCAGTTGTCATGGTGGAGAGTGGCATGAGTGAATCTATACCCCAGGACCTCAGGGAGGGTGAGGTTGAAATACCTTTGCAGGAGTGGCTGGGAAGGGGAGTGGCTAAATCTCATTAACATGGGGATGTCTTGAGGCCACGTGACCATACCTCTACCTGTATGTGACTGATGGTCACAGGCCTAAGGAGAGCTGTGGCCTCCTGTCAGGAGCTTTGGACCCAGGAGCATGGCAAAACACCTACCTTCGCTTGTAGGGTTATTCCCTACTGGGTTTGCCGGGGTTTTAAACCTTAGCTCAACCATAAACCAGGCTGCCTTCCACGGTCCCACAGATGTCACATGATTAGCTCTTTGAAATTTCTGCCTTGATTTGCCACTAATTGCCCCTAATATAACCTAAAATCGCATGCCAAATAAACCCTTCCATTACCTGTATTTGCTTTTGATCAGTGCATTTGTCACAGCAACAGAAATGATACTAAGACAGAATTCTGTAGACAGAATATCCTAAAGCTTTTTAAAGGACCCTCAAAGTAGAAACTAGAGAAGCTGTGATTTATAGCCCTTGTCTTAAAAGGGAAGAAAGATATTCCACACTGTGCCTTGTGACTATGGATGCCTACCATAAGCCTGAGATACTGCAATGCCACAACTCCTCTTTTGTTTTGTTAAAACCTTGAAGATTCTACTTCATATGAAAACTCTGGTGGCTGTTTTTATTACTCCAGTTGTATGTAGGCTGGAATTCCACATCACAGTCTTATTATTTACTCATATTCTGCTTTAGGGAGTCTTATATTGATTAATTGTCTACGTATGGAATATCAAATCTTAAATCTTATAGTCCTTCTCATACGTAAAAGATATCCTTTGAGTATTCATTATACATTAATTTTTTTTTGCAGACTAATTTTTACCTGAGTATACTAAAGAAAAAAATTCTACTCAACAATACTTCTTAAAGCATAAGAAAAAAGATTTTACTCAACATCATGATTCCAAGAATAAGGACTACTGTAATAGATTTTTGACATGCAAGAGAGAGTCCATACTCAGCTCCCAAATACAGCATGGCCATATGGCATATTTGGATTGAGTAGGTTTGGAGAAGCATGTAAATTATTACATGTATGTAGTAATGCATGGTAAATTACTACAAAGGACAAGGGAATAGGCTGGCCTAAATATAAGGTCGAGGTGATCATTTATTACCTGGGGTATGAGAAGTTAAGGAGCCTGATCTTATAGGGTAGGCACTAACCTGATATGACAGAATGTTTACTCAAACTAAATTTTAAAATATAATCTACCAAGAGACTTAGGAAAATGTTCAGAAGTCCAACAAAGTAGAGGCCAAGTGGAGACCCAGTGTCAAGTAACGCAACAAGATATTACACATTGTCTCATAAAGCATTCATATTAGGTATTGATCTTTGTGTCACTACTGGTAGTGGCTGGAGAGATCATGGAAATAGTAATTACAGACCTATATCCAGTGTCTATAGGCTCTTGGCTTAATCAAAGAAGAAGCTCCAATGTATAAGATTACTGTAAAATTTATTGTTAGATAAAGGTACACACTTAGGAGAGAATTAAGGATTTCCAGGAACACTGCACATACCTTCACTGGAAGCTTATACTAATTCTGAAAGACATGATATATGTTACATGGGCAGTTTTGGATTAGGGTAATTTGATAAAGGAATACTTCCCCTTTTGTGATGTCTGGATAATTTAAAAGGCTAGATCCTTTATGAGTTGGTTTTCTCACTGTTGTGGTAAAATAGCCTTACAAAAGCAATGTAATGGAGAAAGGGTTTAATTTGGATTGTGGTTTTAGGACTTAGTACATCTTGGCAGGGAATCATTGAGGCAGCTGGTCGTCTGTGTCCCCAACCAGAAAGAAGAAAATGATGAAAGCTTAGAAGCTTACCTTTGTTTTGTAGTCCAGGACCCAATCCTGGGACCATGTCCTGTAGGTTGGATCTTTTACATTAATTATACTAATAGAAATAAGCTCTCACAGTTGTGCCCAGAGATAATATAATCTAAATAAACCATCACAGGCATGCCTGGAGGCTTGTCTCCTAAGTGATTACAGATTCTGTCAAGTTGACAATCAATATTAAGTATTAAAAGTCCACCCTTTGTCAACTTGATACCCAAACACATCACTTTTAATCTAAAGTATTCTATTCTTTGTTATTTATCTCACAGTTTGAGTCTCAAATTAGATTTGGAGTTGGAATTTTAAATAGTGTTTGAGTTGTTAAAGACCATGAGGGCTTTTGGTTTGAGTGGATATATTTTTCTATTTTAATAGGGTCACAATATTTCCACTCAAAGTTCAAAAGTCTTCATAGTCTTTAACTACCCAAATACTGTTTAAAATCCATGTTCAAATCTCATTTGAGATGCTAGGCAATCTCCTAACTGTGAGTACCTATGAATTAAAATCCAACTCTACACTTCCAATACAAAATGGCACAGAGTAACCATTTCTACTCCAAAATGGAGGAGTAGATGTATATCAAAGAATTATCAGACCAACCCAACAGGTCAAATACCAAATCTTGAAGCTTTTTATCTGGCATTGGGGCCTATGATGGAATATTTTGGGCTTTCTTTCTTTTTTTTTTTAGATAGTAAGGTTTTGGTTCATAATTACAAATATTCTGTCATCTGCACTCTGCATTCACTTTTATCCTTGGTTACACATTTATTTTGACTCACAAATCCGGAGTACAAATCTTCTTTATTACGGGAACATTGTTAAGATAGCTGATCAAACCATCTGCAGTTTGGAAGGAGAGTATAGTGAATGCCTGCTTTTTTTATGCAGTTCAAGACCCAAGCCCAGGTAATGGTGCCATTGTTCATTATGGTGATTTGTCATACATCAACAGGCTCACAGTGATTCCTTACATGTATGTCCATAGGCTAACCTAGTCTTAAGAAGTGCCAGTATACCTGGAAGTTTCTCCTAATTTAGTATATATTCTGTCACCTTAACATTAAGTTAATCATCACTAGACAAGTTTGTAGATGCAGGGTTTTCTTTTTGTGCAACAGGTAGCCTACTTCAGTAGCTGCTAGGCCTGTCTAGACATTTTGTGGGTTACTATTTATCAGTTCTTGGGTTTATGTTTCTCTTATTTGTCTTTATCTTCCTCCATTTTAGTTAGTCTTTTTCCCTGGAAAGTCTATTTCTCTTGAGTATTTAAAAATATTTTATCTTTAATTAGTATCTGAAATATTGGGTTTCATTATGGGACTTTCAAATGAAAATTTTGTTGATTTTCTCCCCTTTCGTTCCCTCATCTTTTGGTCTGTATTGTATACTCCCCCCACCCCCTGTAACCTTCTTTCCATTCATGGCTCACATGTTCTATTGTCCTTCCCTCCTTCTTCAGTACCTCTCA
The DNA here is from genome assembly GCA_019843965.1 of Rhynchomys soricoides. Taxonomy (NCBI): domain Eukaryota; kingdom Metazoa; phylum Chordata; class Mammalia; order Rodentia; family Muridae; genus Rhynchomys; species Rhynchomys soricoides. Next base: position 1,551,778 of record JADRCH010000367.1, on the reverse strand, counting down.
AGGCCAACTTTCTTCAGTGTTACAACTAGTGAAGGATCAGGGCTAGTTCTACCACTATTAGGTCCTCAGAGCCAACTCTCTAGATTACCTCAGGTGAGGAAGAGGGAAGGGGTAGAGTACAACCCCTATACCCATGACACCACACGGCAGATGAATGGCAGGGCTAGCTCTCCTTACTCTTACCCTTGGGCATTCTTCTGTACCTCCTCGACCTGGGTTAACATTACTGTGTTGCGAAAGTGCAGGGCCTGTTCTCCTGAATGCTGCAGCTGGATAGAAACAGGGCCAGCTCACCCCTTTCTATGACCCAGTAGTCTGCCTTTCAACTGCCTTAGGGTTCAATGGGATAAAGGGCATCTCACTCCCACCACAACCATCCATGCCCAGGCCATCTTACAACAGATAGCAGAGTTGTGGCAGAATCAGCTCTCTTGTGCTCCACAACCACAAGGGCAAGCTCTTTTCTGGTATATAGAAGATATTCAAGGCCCGCTCTCCCAAATGCTATCATGAGTGAGAGAGAGGGCCAGGTCTCCAGAGTGCTGCAGCCAGAGAGGGGCAGAGACAGTTATACACAGTCCCTAGATATCCATGTGTTCCCTGGCAGCTTCCCCAAACAGGGATGTCCCCAAGTTCTCTAGTGAACTATGGACATTGATGCCCTCATGTCACAATGGACACAGGTGGGGAGCTGGCCACTTACCACTCACAATATTTTATTCCTTTAAACTCTTTTTTTTTGAGGGGGAGAGGGTGTTTAGAGACAGGGTTTCTCTGTATAGCCCTGGCTGTCCTGAAACTCACTTTGTAGACCAGGCTGGCCTCAAACTCAGAAATCCACCTGCCTCTGCCTCCCAAGTGCTGGGATTAAAGGCATGCACCACCACTGCCCAGCTATTCCTTTAAACTTCAGTCTCCAGCTCTATATCTCTTCATAATGCTCAAGCCATCCAACTCTTCTTTCTCTTCAAATCTGAGAAATTTTCTTAATTAATATTTACTATTCTTTGATGACTCTATCTTATGTCAAATTGCTGAAAACAAAGCATTTAGGCCAGGGTTCTGTGTGTCATCCCACACACCTCTTTTCAGTGCTGACATGCTGATCTCAACGGTACCAAGGTGGACTCTCTTATAGAAAACTTATTATCTACCAGGGATTCTAAATGATGGAGTGCCAAATACTATGATTGGCTCTTCCTAGGGTAGTTACATGGGTATTTGAAATATGTGCTGAATAAATATACATCACATATCATGGAGCTCCATCATCTTGGTAGATTTTAAAACATGATGTCTCATGAACTAAACTTGAGATACTAAAAATTCCTACTGAGTCCCAGGGTTTTATAGTGAAGAGACACTTTACAGTGCCAGTAGAAGACACACAAGACCAAACGTCATCTCTGAAGAGTGCTTCTCTTCTGGAGCCATCAAAAAGGGGCAAAAAGCTCTCCCAGAGTCCTCTTGGTGATAAGGCTGAACATTCTGTAGGGGAACATGTCTGCATTAATTTACCTAGCTGTCCTTTTAGCTTTTACATCTTTGGAATGTCTTTTTTATTGTTATTTATTATTAATATTATAATGTACAATTCTGCATCATTTTTCTTGAACCTCTCTTCAAATAGTGTTGAAATTATATTCTTCATATCTAAATGGGCTTGCTCAGTGTGTGCAGTGAGCAGAAACAGAGAGGCAGCTCAGTACACATAAAAGTGTCCATAAAATGAACATGATCACTCTATCACCTACCAAGTCATCTGGAGTGCACTTACCACTTTCCCAAGATTATTTAGTGTACTTTTTCAATATATTTTATTTTTAGAGCAACTTTTCATGGAAAAATGTGACAAAAACTACAGAGATTTTTCCTATGTCTCTGCTTCCATTGTTGTCTACACTTGCAACAGAGAGGGTCTTTGTTACAGTGGATGAAGCAACCTGGACTATCTCTGTCATCCAGTGCCCATGATCTATATAAAAACTCACTTCTGGGCATGTACCTTCTACAACAAGACAAATACCAGTGATATATATCTAGCATCACAGTAGCATGTGGGATTTACTGTCTGTAAAACCCTATGCCCTGCCCATTTTTGCTTTCCCTATCACAAATCTGGTTATTAACTGCCATTCATTGACTAGAAGCTGAGGGGTTGGTTTTATTTGATAGTTTCTCACATACTGGAAACACTCAGTAAATCATTTAGGAAAGAAAGAACAAATGAATAGTGAATGGATTTCCAAGATGATCAGGAGTGGGACAAGAATGCACCACAGACAGGGATATAGAAGGAACATCATCACTACTGTGTCTTTACATGGCTTGAGTCTTGGAACACTGTCTAAGAGTGACAAGAGAATACAGAAGTGATAGACATGTAGATACAGAAAAGCTGAAATGGCATGGTCCGGACTTTGATGGAGAAGCTACAGTACCCTGGAAGCTCAAGGTTATATACAGTTGAACAGGAGGTAAGGTTATTACACAGCTGTAAACAAAGGCCTGGTTATTATGTACAGATAAACAAGGAAGAAAGTTTATTATGCATCTGATCAAGAAGGCAAGCTTAGTTAATCTCAGTAGGAGATCTTTATAGGGAGCAGTCTCAGGCTATACTCCTTCCACAGGAGGAAGCTGTGGTTGATAGTTTCATTCACTGTCGATATTTAATCTTGGACAATAGAAAAGCTTTATCATCCCCCCTGAGCCTCATTGGCAAAAGATTAACACTAACATGGATCTGAGGCATTGGGGTCCCTGACATGGCCATGCCCATTTAAAATAATATAAATTAACTTAGGACTTTACTCACTCCCTACACAGCACCTCCCCTTCTCATTTCTCAGTTCCTTGATGAGCTGCAAATAATATATATGAAGCTGTTCACTACTGCCCAGTGTATATGTATATGTATACTTATATGTATTATGTGTATATGTATATTATATGTATGTTACACACACACACACACACACACACACACACAGTTATTATTGTTTGCCTGCATGCATGTGTATATACCTTGTGCAAGTCTGGTACCTGCAGAGGCCAGAAAAGAGTATTAGTTCTCCTAGAACTGGAGACACTGATGATTATAAGCCAGAGTATAAGTGTTGGGAACCAAATTTTGGTCCTCTGGAAGTGCAATCAGTGCTCTTACCTCTTGAGCAATTTGTTCAGCTCTGGATGAGCCACTTAAATATTATGATATACTTCTTTTATAGGTAATGTCATTGTGTGGTTATTGCTCTATTCTCTTACAGTTTTGGAACCCAGTTCTAGCCCTTTCTTTATAACTAGAACAAAACAGATGCCCTGTGATTACAATGAAGCTTTGTCCTAATGAGCTCAATATAACTGGAAAATGTCATAAGATGAATATGCATTTCAGTCATCTAGTCTATAAAACATGGTGGTTCAGCAACAACACATCATGGTACTTATTGTTTCTTTTCAGGGTTTCTGAATTTGTCCACTACTGTCCAGCATCTTAAGAGACAGAAGCTGCAAATGACTAGTCTAGTCAAATATCAAGATCAATATCTGAACTCTGGCCTGCTCCTAATATGTGTCTCTTTTGTAGTGTAGAAAGTGGGTAATTTTGTAAGTACAGTCACCCAAAGTCATTCTATAAATTAAGTACTGAAAAGCACCAAAACAAAAGTGTTCATCTTTCCCAGTGGTAGTGAGGGTGTAATGAAACCATTAAACTGGGCTTCTTCATGGACAAAAAAGAAAGGTTTATTTGCAGAAATTCATACTTGCCGTGGCTATCTATTGGGGAGTAGAGAGAATAGAAAACTGAGGTGGAAGCTTTGCCAGTTTTAAAAGGACAGATTATAGAGGAAAGGAGGCTGTAAATCAGAATGGCCTGAAAGATAGCATGGGGAGTTTGACATGTCTTCTAAGTATGTATTAATAGGCAGCTAGATGCTCCATTGCCAGAGATACTCATCTGTAGTGGCAAATAAAAGAGGTAGTGGCTCTTTCTGACCAACAGAAACCCACTCCAAAAAGATTCTTAGGAAAACTCATTTTAAACTCTTGGTTGCCAGCCACCAATTCTTCTTTTTACTACATCAGAACCCAGCCTGTGTTGAGCCTAGACTGTCATTTTCAACATTGTCAGTGGCACTGCCTGTCCAGGGCACCAACTCAAAGCAAAAACAAAGTTCACAATAACATTGTTATTTGACTCAGAAATAAGAACTTGTACACCAAATCAAGTCCTTAAGCCAATTATGACAGATAAATAAATAGTATAAAGCAGTCAGGGGGAATTTGCTCAATATGGCCACACTGAAAAGAGGGACAAAGAGATCCAATGAAACTTTGAGTCTATCATCCTGTCCTGAAATGAAATTAATGTTTAAATAAAGTGCCAAAAATATGCACATCTAAGCAGTTCCAGTCAATCTGTGGTCCCACCCACCACTGACCCATCATTAACTGGGTTTCAGTCTTATATTCTTCTATGGACTGACTAGTTAGAACTGTGTGAATTCTCTTTCCAAGAGACAATTCTCCTTCTGACTGGCACCCGTTCCTTCCCCCAATATGGGGGTCCTAGAAGAAACTCTCATTTCTTTGGAGACCATTGTTTTAATGGTCTGAAAGGCAGGTTGAGAGACACAAGTGCCTCTTTAGAATACCTTTACTACTTCCAGCCTGGTTACAACACCACTTCCTTATTAAGCACAACCACTAATTTGTTAAGCTCATTATTGAAGCTTTTTTCTGTGTTTGTGAAATTAGTGGTTGGTTATGAAACCCCTCCCAGTAGTGTCCTGGGTAGAAGCTGTTTATTTTCACCATTTAAATATTTTTGTACTATCCTTGCTTTTATGATGACTTTATGTCTGTTGATGTCATCTTCTTCCATTTAATATGCACACAAAATTTTGTTCCCGGTGCTTGACAAATAATCAATGATATGCTACGGAGATTCATCATATCCAAGCCTCATTATCATAATATAGAAAGACCTGATATTCAGAATTTTAAGATTTGATTTTTTAAAAAATACTTTACACACAATATACTCTGGTCATATTTTGCCCTTCCCCAATCCAGATTCTCCATACCTACCCAAAGTTTATATTCTTTCTCTCTCGATAAAATATAAAACAATTAATGAAGGACAAAACAAACACAAAATCAATAAGGCAAAATTTATCAAATCAGGGTCTGTTGACCCTTCTAAGACCGGAAAGGATACAGCTGAAGCCTGGGCTTCCAGGCGGGTAGCATGAAAACTGCTTCTTATCCCAAGTCCAAAACTAGGAAATTATTCCAGATATCTTTTTTTGAATGGGCTGTGGATTATCAGGAATAAAATATTCACATCTGTGGCCTATCTTAATTAATGCACTTTAAACTTGTTGACAACATACATTTATTTAGTACATGCCTTAACAGTAGAAGACATGGATATGTGACATTTTAAATATTTGGAAGATACTTATACAGCCAGGGGAGAACATTAAATTCTTTGCCAAATTTAAAGGGTGTGGCAGATACTTACATAATGAACCTTCAAGATTTTGTATCTGGCACTCTTTTGGACAAGAGTAACTGGGATGAATATAAAGAAAATTTAAAGTGTCAGAAAGGAGAAAGGTTAAGACTCTGTGGTTAAAAAGAGATACCCATGACCAAAAATTACAATAAACTGAAAAATACACTGCAGAATTTTTAAATATCCACCCAATATGTGAAGAAGCCCAATGCCCCAACATTGGATAGTGTTGGGGAGGTAGAGGATATGCCACAGCTACAGCTATGAAAATGTTGATGGGAGACATGTGTACAAAAGGTTGAAGAATTTTTTCTGTTAAGACTAAAATAATCTTCCTCCATTGGATGCCAATATGCCTTACGATATGGCCAAAGCAATTGCAGAGTGGGGTCTGGATTATATGTTGTCCCAACATCTGTGGATGTAGATGATGTGCCTCACAGGGGAAATGAACACATTGCCAAGACCATGTTATTCTTGAAGAAAAGAAATCCAAGAATCCTCATGGAAATCAGAGCAGTTGAAAAACTCTCTGATTAAATGTATACACACATAATATAGAAACTGTTCCAGAATTACAGAGGTATTTGGCTGTGATTTTATTAGACACGCTCCATTGTTCTGTGTCACAGACCTACAACAAGTTACAGTGAATAGTACCAAGAACATTGCTCCTGGGCTGTAAACATAGCAGAGTTTAGCTTCAATACAGCGGAAAAAACCTTTTAGGAAATAACTTGGGAAGACACCCAATGTGTGCCCTGGGTCCCCTTAGTCCTTGGACTGCTAGCAGAAAGAAAGAGACATTCAGGTACCCATCCACCAGTTTGCCTCAGCAGGTGCCCCTATGATGAGTGAATGTGTAAAGGAGAGTTGGGAAAGAGGGAGTATACAGTGGAGAAATGGGAGAAAAAGTGACACCTAGAGGTTAGTGCATTGAGAAATGAGGTGAAGCTTGAGAGAGGACAGTGATGAGAAACAGGCAGATAAGAGGAGCCTATGTAACCACCTGGGGTGATGGAGATGTGTGACCCAGGCTGCTCCCAAGGGCTATGTCTGGGACCTTGCTGCTACTGCATCCAGGGTCTGTATTAATATCTGTAGCCTATGTTGCTACCAAAGGCCATCCAGATATCAATGGTCTGGGCTGCATCCTGATATCTTATTGATGTTCAGAGGCCATACTGATGCTGAGAGCTAAACTGATACGAGTAGCCTATGCTGCCACCTGAGGTCATGATGACATTCTGGCTTGGGCAGCAGTTGATGGTCATATCTGGGTCCATGGTCCTGATGAAGCTAGGGTCTGTGTTGATGTCCAAGACCACGTGTTTCCACCAAAGCCCATGGGGATGTCTCTGGGCTGAGCTGTTACCTGAGGCTATGTTGATGTTCAAGCAATGCTATGAGCTGGCACTGCCCCTCACTATATTTGGGAGGTAGGTGAACTAGCCCCAGGGGTAGGAGCATGAAAAAGCTGGCCCTATCCTTTAACAGCTGCAGCATTCTGGAGAGTCTGGCTCCACTTCACCTGAGCAGCAGAGTATAGCTGACCCTGGTGGCATGGGTGCAAGAAAGCCTAACGTAAGGGTTAGAATAGGAGAGCTGACTCTGCCTTTTGCCTGTGCAAAGTGAGAGTTGGCCTTGGTGAAACAAGCGCAGAAGAATGGATAGGCTGACCAACTCAGCTTCCACCCAGGCCTAGATCTACCTCAGCATCTATCCCATCTATGATCTGCTGGATTTTGTGAAAAGGAAGTCACAAAGCTGTAGGATCTTCATGACACAGGGAAACAACAGGATATCCAAAAGGAGCCCAGATAATGATCCAGTATTGATAATACAGCAGAAGCCAGAGACCTCAAACCAGACCGATGACACATTGCAATGAACATTTGCAAATAAAGCTGCTTAGGAAAAAGTGTGGCATACTGTGACATACTACAGCTTCCATGGCAAAGTGTTTGCTTGTTGTTTTTATTTCTATTTTTAATTTTTGTTTTCATTTTGGAGGAAGGATTCGAGTGGAGGGAGGATATGAAGGGACAAGAAGAGTGGGATTTGGTACATAATGTGAAATTCACAAAGAATCAATAAAATGTTTTATTTAAAATATCAAATGAAAACAAAAAGTACACATTCACAAACACAAACAAACAGAAAAATTACAGAGTCTGTTTTGTGTTGACTCCTAGGAATGGGGCCTTCCTTAGAGTATGGTTGATATACCCAGTGAAATGCCAATGAAGAAATCAATTTTTCCTTTCCCAGTAGGTTTCACCTGCATATTGTTTCTTGGTTACAGGTCAGGTTTTGTATTTACTTCTGCTTCTCTATACTATGATTTTGTCTGTCTTGAGGTGTACAGGTGTTGTGTGTGCAGTCACAGTCTCTGTGAGTTTATATGTGCATCAACATTGGGGCATGAAGATGTTTCACTGGAGTCATCCACCACCTCTAGCCCTTATAATCTTTCTATCTTCCCCCTCATCTATGGATCCCTGAGCCTTGATGGGACATCCTATTTAGGGCCAACTATTCCAATCTCTACTCATTGTCCAGTTGTGGGTCTCTATGTTAATTTGTTAATTACAACTCAGTGATTTAAGAAACTTCTCAGATGAAGGTTGAGCAAAGCTCTGATCTATGGGTATAGAAATATATCCTTAGGAGTCATTTTCTTGCTATATTCTTTTAGCAGAACAATAGTAATTGGTTATCCCATAGACCCATGATCTATCCAACTTTGGGTTTTTGGCTGCCCTAGTAGTGTCAGGGATCCATCTCATGGAGTGTCCTGTAAATCCAATTTTTAAAAAATTGCTAGTTATTCCCACTATATTTGTGCTACTAATGTACCAATTCAAATCTTGAGATACCTCACTCCACAGCATCTTATTCTTTGAAAAGAAACATGCTTATTCAAATTGTTTTTATACCTTTATCTCATATGTTGGATTATTTTGTCAAGTGCCTTAGTTATTTTACATCCTGATTGAAGCTTTCCCACCCTCCTGTCATCCCAGTCCTTCCCTCTCATCCTCCCATTCCTCACCCAACATCCACTACTTCCTCCCTTTCTGCTCAGAAACAGGGAGGCCTTTCTTGGATACCAGCCAGCCTTGGCATATCAAATTGCAATAAGACTAGGAAGATCTTTTCTTATTGAGGCTAGACAAGGCAGCCCAGTTTGAGGGAAAGGATCCAAAGGCAAGTAGTAGAGTCAGAGACAGCCCCTGCTCCCACTGTTAGGAAATGAAGATCCAGCTGCACATCTGAAGATAGTTCTGCTAGTCTGCAAGTATAGCAAAATATAATTAATAGCGTCAAGCTGGACCAGTCTTTCGTTGGCCATTCCTTCAATTTCTGCTCCATGTTTGCCCCTGCACATCTTGTAGGCAGAACAAATTGTGGATCAAAGGATTTGTGGCTGAGTTGGTGTTCTAGGCCCTCCTTTGGAAGTCTTGCCAGGTTATAGAAAATGGCCATTTCAGGCTCCAGATCCCCCCTTGCTATAAGTCTTAGCAAGGGGTCACCCTCATAGATTCCTTTGAGTTTTCATTTTCCTAGGTCTCTAGCAAGTTCAAAAGATGCCCTTCCCCATTCCAGTTGTCTCTGACAGTGCTCTCTCCCTCTGTCTACCTGATCCCTCCTGTTCCTATCCTGATGCCCTACCCCACACAGTTCCCTCCCTCTATTCACAGAGTCTCATGTTTATTCTATTTCTCCTTCTCAGTGAGATTCAATATTCTCTTGGTCCTCCTTGTTACTTAGTATGTTTGGGTCTGTGGATTTTAGCATGGTGACTTTAGTATGGTCTAGAAAGCCAAACATGGTATATATTCACTTATATGTGGATATTATCTATAAATTGAGTACTTTTCTTAACACTACACAAGATAATTTACGTTCCCATCTTTTTAAAATAATTACAGTTTTCATTTAAAACACTGGAAAAGAATCAGTAACTGAGTTAGTACAGTATTAATTATTCTAATATAATGAAATAATTGAAACTTTTGAAAGACCACAGTTAAGATTAGAAGTAAGGGGGAAGAAAACTGACTAAACACATTATTTACCATTGTATACTCTCCCACTCAGTGAATCGAACAAGAGAGAGGTTGGATAAGAGCTTCCTAACCAAGACATCATCTAAATAAAAATGTAAAAATAATTTTAAGAATTATGCTATAAAAAATTAAGATTTACTTGATATACATAAGCTGCATGTAGCCAATGCACATGATTTGATGATTTTAGATATAAACATATACTGAAGATACAATCACTACAATAATAGTAATAAAAATACTTATACCTCCTAAAGTTTTCTTATCTTTATGTATTTTTGAAAACATTTTTTTTTAACTTTTCCAGTGATTTTTTATTAGTAGTTGCATCATGATTTAGGGTCTGAAGGTAGGAACCATCATATACTGAGGTCCCCCTTCTCTATCTGGGGAGAAAATCAAAGAACAGAGGTGAGGTGGGCAGAGCAAGGTCAGATTTTCCCAAGAAAGGTACCTTCTGCTCTGCAGTCACTCACAAACGGAGACATCACACACATCACCCCCTTTACTGTCATTGCCTTCTCATAGTGGTGGAAGTCCATGCCTGCAATTCCTAGTCTGGTTCTAGTTTGGGAAGTAACTGTCAAAGACTACAAAGGTTTTGTAGCTCTTGATTTTAGTCTTGATGTCTTCAGCCATCCTGACTCTCAAAGATTGTTCTAGAGCAGCATAACTTCAATGTGACTCTTAGCAAAGATACCAATGACAGTGAAAACATAAATACTTTTAACTAAAATATTTCAAGTACAATGAAGATGGGGATTCCCATGTAAACGAATGAAAAAGCTTTCTCTGTGTCACACTATTAATGGGTCATCAGGTAAAGGACAACAAATTCAGAAGTCATGAAGACACAAAGAACACCGGAATCAATAAAGAGGGTACAAGATTGATAAAAAGCATTAGAAATAGAAAGATACCATAGAGAAAAGTGAGAAACAGCCCTCACTTCAACCCTGACTTCCTGAGAAGGCAAAAAGCTGAAGCTACAGCCACAGATAGCCTAGACTAGAGATTCATGGTCCAGTAAACTGGATCAAATTAGACTTCTTCAGAGTGGATGTCTTATTAGGAGTAAATGAGTTCAAACTAACAATTATGTAGCACCACAGTTGACTCTTCAGCACTATTCAAGGTATGAATTAAAAGTATTCCTAAATTTTACAATCACTAATTTTCTGGAGCCCAGAGATAACATCCAGAATCAATCAAGAATGGGTCTTAAATGTTTGCTTTTCTCAACACATGGTGTCCAAACTAAGCACACAGTGCAACACATTTTCAAAGTGTAAAATTATTTCAGCAGAAACAGTTATTTGGTGGATTATTTGTTTTGAACACATTTCCTGATAACTCAGGGCATCTGTATCAGAAAGAAAGCATCAGAAATGCAGGTTCTATGTCCCTATAAGACTGAGACAAGCAACCAAAATAGAAAGCATCAATCGGTTGACAGTAATGCAAACCTTGTGCCCTGTGCATGGAACACAGACTTGCTTGTTGTAGGCCATGATCCATCCATGGAGGAGTCTCTAGGGTTGCATGCAGGAATCTAAATTAATTGTCAACCTCATAATGATTAAGCAGTGGGTATATTTTTTCTTTCTTTCTTTTTATCTTTTTTCTTTTTTCTTCCTCTTTTTTATGTTGCTAGATAACAAAGTGGGTATGTTTTTGAAAAACATTCCCATACTACATGTAGACTTAAGTTTTATAAATGAATAACCACCTTGATATGTAGGTAGATACACAGCACTGTTGGGCCCTCCTTTCGTGTTACCAGAACGGTTAGGTTTAGGCATCCTTGACAACTCCAAAGTACATCTTCTGGGTGGTGACAGACCAAGCCTATCCTCCCACCCCCAATAGTCCAGACAAACAGCCATGTAACAGTAAAAGACAGAAAAGAGACAGTCAGTCAATATGGACAATTTGGAAGAAGAGCTTTTATATCAAATAAATCTTTAAAATATTTTTCCTTTTTACATAGATTACTCTTATATGTGCCTTAGGCTTAAATAGGGGACAAGAGGTGGTCATTGCCTTAGTTCCAATTTCTGGCTCAAAGTGGACTGACAAAACTGTAATTTATTTTCTCTTGGGAACAAGTTCCCCTCTAGCATGAGGCTTCTACACTTTCCCTTCCTTCCACCTGATATTTTTGAGGAAATTCACACTTCTTTGGGTATATTGTCTAGGTAGTCTGCTAGTCTATGCAGTTATAGCTCTACAATTTTGTCACTCCTGCATGAACAGTTACCTCTGGTAAGCAGATTTCATCTTGCCTAGGGTCATGGTTAGAGCAACAATACTACATGAGTTCTTCTGTATGTTCTTTCTTACAATTGCCTTAAGTTTCTCTTCTCCACTGTGTCAGGTCAAAAGGAAATGAGACAAATGGCTGTGTGTGGTGCCCATAACCACATCAAAGTCCATGCTGGCCTCCAGGCTCACTTGGTATCTATGGTTCTTCTCAGCTCTTCCCACCCCATTTCTTATCCTAAACTTCTCCAGCTTTTGGGCTTCACCTCCCTCAGCTTCTCATTCCTGTCTAACCCTGCCATTTTTGTCATGCACTCTCTTGTTCACCTTTATCTTCCTGTGTTGGTGCCCCGTCCTCCCATCCTCCAACTTTTTCCTCTTATGGCCCAGTAAGTTTTGCTGGCCTTGTTCAATGCACTACTTTCTCTCCTTCTCAGATCTTCTTCAGATAATTCTCTCTCAAATATACTACAAAAACCTTCTACTCAACCATACCTTGAGAGGTCATGTTTTACTTTATGCATACTGGTTCTTAAAACTTTCTGTAACAGCCCTTAAAGACAAGCAGAAAGATACAATTAAACAGGTGAAGGAAATAAATAAAACTGTGCAAGACCTGAAAAGGAAATAGAGCAGTAGAGGAAACAAAATGAGGGAATCCTGGAGATGGAAATCCTAGGAAAGAGTACAGAAACAATAGATGCAAGCATCACTAACAGAATAAAGGATATGGAAGACAGAATTTCAGAAGTAGACAATGCAATAGAAGAAATTGATACATCAGTCAAAGGAAATGTTAAATCTAAAATATTCCTTACATAAAACATCCAGAAAATCTAGGATACCATGAAAAGACCTAACCTAAGAATAATAGGAATAGAAGAAGGTGAAGAGTCCCACCTCCAAGGCCTAGAAAATATTCCCAACAAAATCATCGAAGAAAACTTTCCCAACCTAAGGAAAGAGATGCTATAGACCTACAAGAAGCTTATAGAACACCAATAAGACTGGACAAGAAAATAAAATCTTCCCAGCATATAATAATCAAAACACAAAATCAACAGAACAGAGAAAGAATATAACAAGCAGCAAAGGCAAGTAATATACATAGGCAGACCTATCAGAATCACACTGAACTTCTCAACAGAGACTCTAAAAGATAGAAGGGCCTGGACATTAATCTTGCAAGCTCTGAAAAACCATAAATGCCAACCCAGACTACTATACCCAGCAAAACTCTCAATCACCATATATATAGAAAACAAGATATTTCAAGAAAATTCAAACAACATCTATCCACAAATCCAGTCCTACAGACGATACTGAAAGGAAAATGCCAAAAAGATAACTACATCCAAGAAAACACAGGAAATAAGTAATTCCATACCAGCAAAAATAAGAGAAGTGTGCACACACACACACACACACACACACACACACACACACTAACCAGCAACATTAAAATTACAGAAAATGAAAATCAGTGGTCATTAATATCTCTCAACATCAATGGACACTATTCACCAATTAAAAAAAAAAAAAGCACAGGCTAGCAGAATGGATGAGAAAATAAGATCCATCATTCTGCTGCATACAAGAAGCACACATAAAAAGATAGTCATTACCTCAGAGTAAAGGGCTAGAATAAAGTTTTTCAAGCAAACAGACTCAAGAAGCAAGCTGGAGCAGTCATTTTAATATCTAATAAAATTAACCAAAAGTGACAGAGAAGGACACTTTATACTCATCAAAAGAAAATTCTACTAAGATGATATCTCAATTCTGAATATCTATGCCCCAAATACAAGGGCACCCATGTTTGTAAAAGAAACATTGTTAAAGCTTAAATCACACATCAAACCCCACACATTGGTTAGGAAAACTTCAACAGCCCACTCTCACCAATTGAGAAATCAAGACAATTTTGTCATCAAGACAAAAACTAAACAGAGAAATAATGAAACTAACAGACATCATGAATGAAATGGACCTAACAATATATTGGTAGAATATTTCACTCAAACATAAAAGGATATACCTTCTTCTCAGGATCTCATGGATTCTCCACAATTGACCATATAATTGTTCACAAAGAAAGGCTCAACACATACAAGAAAATTGAAATAATGCCTTGTATCTTATCAGACCATCATTGAATAAAGATGGACATCAGCAACAGCAGAAACACCAGAACCCTACACACTCATGAAAATTAAACAATTCTCTACTCAACAATTTCTGGGTCAGAGAAGAAATAAAAATAGATATTAAAAGCTTTCAGGAATTCAGTGAAAATGAAGACACAACATACCCAAATTTATGATATACAATAAAAGCAGTGCTAAGAGGAAATTTTGTGCCACTAAGTGCCTTCATAAAGAAATTAGAAGGCTCTAGAAAAGAGTAGCAAACACACCAAAGAGAAGCGGAAGGCAGGAAATAATGAAACTCAGGGCTGAAACCAATCAGTTAGGGAAGAAAAAAAAAAACAGACAAAGAAACATAAAACCAAGTGGTAGTTCTTTGACAAAAATCAACAAATAGACAAACCCTTAGACAAACTAACCAAAAGATAGAGAATGAATATCCAAATAAATAAAATAAGTAATGAAAAGAGAGTTATAACAACAGATACTCTATAAATTCAAAGAATCATAAGTTCTTACTTCAAAAGCACAAAATTGGAATCTTATTGAAATTGATGACTTTCTAGAGAGATACCACTTACCAAAGTTAAACCAAGATCAGGTACACTATTTAAACAGCCCTATAACCCTCTAAAGAAATAGAAACTGTTCTTGAAAGTCTTCCAACCAAAAAACAGCCCAGGGTCAAATGGTTTTAGGGCAGAATTCTACCATATTTTCAAAGAAGACCTAATACCAATATTCCTCAAACTATTCCACATAACAGAAACAGAAGGAACACTGCCATGTTCATTCTATGAAATGGCACTCACCTTGATACTTAAACCATATAAAGTCTGAACAACATTAAAAAAGAGAACTTAAGACCTATTTCTCTTATGAATATTGATGCAAATATACACAATAAAATACTTGTATACTAAATCCAGGAACACATAAAATACATCATCCATCATGGTCAAGTAGGCTTCATCAAAAGGATGGAAGGATGGTTCAATATATGAAAATCCATCAACATAATTCACCATATAAACAAACTAAAAAAAAAATCACATGATCATTTCATTAGATGCTGAAAAGCCTTTGACCAAATCCAACACTCCTACATGTTAAAAGTTTTAGAGAGATCAGGGATACACAGGACATACCTACACACAACCAAGGCAATAAACAGCAAGCCAATAGCCAACAACAAGTTAAATGGAGAGAAACTTAAAGCAGTTCCACTACAATCAGGGACAAATAGGGCTGCTCACCCTCTCCCTAATTAATATAGTACTTGAAGTTCTAGCCAGAGCAATAGGACAATTAAAGGAAATTAAGGGGATACGAATTGGAAAAGAAGTCAAGGCTCTAAGATCAACAATTGATAAATGGGACCTCATAAAACTGCAAAGCTTCTATAAGACAAAGGATGCTTTCAATAAGACAAAAAGGCAGCCCGCAGATTGGGAAAGGATCTTCACCAACCCTACATCTGACACAGGGCTAATATACAAAATTTAGATAAATAAAAAATTCATGAAGTGAAACACCAACAACCCAAATAACCCAATTAAAAAATGGGCACAGAGATAAAAAGAGAATTCTCAGTAGAGGAATCTGAAATAGCTGAGAAGCATTTAAAGAAATGTTCAAAGTTCTTAGTAATCAAGGAATAGTGAAGCAAAACAACTCTGAGATTCCATCTTACACTGGTCAGAGTGACTAAAATTAAAAACACATGATAGCACATGCTGGCAAGAAAGCAGAGCAAGGAGAACACTCTTCTATTGCTGGTGGGAGGGAAAAATTGCACAACCACTTTGGGAATTAATTTGGTGGTTTCTCAGAAAATTAGAAATAGTTCTAGCTTGAGACTCAGCTCAAAGATGAGACTCAGACAAAAGATGGTCTAGCATCCCACAAAGACACTTGCTCAACTATGTTCATAGCAGCTTTACTCTTATTAACCAGAAACTGGAAAAAAAACTAAATGTCCCTCAACTGAAGAAAGGATAAAGAAAATGTGGTACATCTACACAATGAGATACTATTCAACTATGAAAAACAGAGACATCATGAATTTTTCAAGCAAATGGATAGATCTTGAAAATATAATCCTGAGTGAGGTAACCCAGTCCCAAAAGGACATGCAAGCTATATATTCACTTATAAGTGGCTATTAGCCATAAAGTACATGATGTCCATGCTATATTCCACAGACTCAAGATACCTGGACAGGAAAGATGGTACAAACATGGATGTTTGCATGTTAATTGGACAGGGGAATAGAAATGTCATGGAAGAATGATGGAAAGGGGCAGAATTAGGTGGGAGAGGGGATCTGGAAGGGAGTGGATGGCTAGGTGTCAGATGTAAGGAGGAGCATGAGGGATGTCCAAATTACCATGATAATGACTGAAAATCTGCAACTGATGTGGCAGGCAGAGGTGGAAGTGGGAGGAACCTCCAGGAAGAGATAGATGGAGGAACAGGGGAAGGACTCAAGAATCAATGGGAGTTCCTTAGCTGTGTCTCACAGCATTAGGGATATGGAGCCAGGGAGGCTACCTTGGTGGATCAATAGGGATAGCAACCCACTCACAAAACTTTTCACCCTAAACTTATCCTGTCTACAAGAAATGTATGAATTGGGGATGGAGCAGAGACTGAGGGAATAACCAACTAATAACCACCCCAACTTGAGACCCATAACATGGACAAGCACCAATACCTGACACTATTAGTGATACTGTGTTATGATTGCAGATAGGAGTCTAGCATGGCTGTCCTCTGAGATCATCCACCTACCAAGTGACTCAGATAGATGCAGAAACCCACAACTAGACAGTGCATAGAGCTCTGGACTCTTATGGAAAAATAGGAGGAAGGATTACAGTCCTTAAAGGGATAGGAACTCCACAGGAAGACCAACAGGATCAACTTACCTGAACCCTTGGGGCTCTCAGAGTCTGAACCACCAACCAATGAACATACATGGGCTGGAACTAGGCCTCCTTACACATATGTAGCAGATATACAGCTTAGTCTTCATGTGCGTCTCAAACACCTGGAGCAAGGCCTATCCCAAAAACCTGGTTCCTGTGTGGGTGTCATGTTCTTTTAGCTAGACTGCCTTGTTTAACCTAGTTACACAGAGACTTGAAGTGCCAGGGTGGGGGGATACCCATAGGATCCCCCAGCCTCTCATAAAAGAGGGGGAAGGGGAGATGGGGGAAGAATCATGGAAGGAGTGAGCAGGAGAAGCCAGTGAGCAGGATGTAAAGTAAATAAGTAAAAAGAAATAATTAAAATATATGCATATGTATATATATGCCAGAAGTTTGGGAGGGACTGATGAGGAGGAGTTGGAGGAAAATAAGGAATATATGGATAGAAATGATGTAACTATATTATAATTAATTTTTAAGATTTTACCACCTGATGATGTGAATGTCTCCCATGTATGACATGCTGAAATTTATAACTCACAAATTCCTATTCTGACAGTATTCATAGGGGGAATTACTGAGGTTATTATTGTTAGCTGGAGTCATGAGTGTGAAGCTTCCGTGACAGAAGAGGACAAGGCCCCTGAGTTTGCCAGCCTTCCCCTCAGCACATTGTCATCTGCATACAGTAATACTGCTTAAATCTTCTCCCTTAACTTTGATATTTCCTACAGTGTGAAATAACATTTTCTTTATCAATTACACACTGTTGTATTATGTTAAGGAAACAAGGCAGACTAGGGCATCCTCACATTCAACATGATTGCAAACCACAGAAAAGATATTACTTCATCAAATCCTAGGACCACAATTGGAGCTATTTGGCCAGATCCTTTCCAGAGCAGACATGGTGGGAACAAAATGTCTGGCTCTTATGTACACAGTGCTAGCATTTTGTCTAGGCTCCACTCCACAGTTACCTGGCAATAACCAGGTATGCCTGACTCAGTATAAAAGGGGTTGCTTGTCCCTTCCTTCCTCTCTTGCTCCTCTCTTGCTCTTGCTTTTGCCTTTCTGCTCCTGCTCTCTCCCCATTCCCCTCCTCCTCTCTCTCCACATGCTCATGGCTGGCCTCCGCCTCTCTCTCTCTCTCTCTCTCTCTCTCTCTCTCTCTCTCTCTCTCT
>JADRCH010000367.1:1494451-1533645 GCA_019843965.1 Rhynchomys soricoides | reverse complement strand
CTCTCTCTCTCTCTCTCTCTCTCTCTCTCTCTCTCTCTCTCTCTCTGTCTCTCTCTGTGCATGCATGTGTGTGTGTGTGTGTGTGTGTGTGTGTGTGTGTGTTTCTCTGCCTCTACTATCCTCTTAACTCCCTGCCCTATGCCCTGAATAAACTCTATTCTATTCTATACTATACCATCATGTGCCTGATCCCTCAGGGGGAAGGGATGCCTCTGCAGGGGCCTGTGGAGGTACCCCTTTCCTCATACCTCACCACACATCCATAAAATATATTCCTTCTCTCTTTATCTTTTTATAAGCACATTGCACAGAACTGGCTTAAGGCTGGTTTTGGCAGCAGCATTATTACCAGTGTTGACTGAATTGTTGCCCTCCAAGTCCTACAATGAAACCCACGCCCCAGCATGACTATATTCAGTAACAACCTCTTTAAAGTGGTAAGAAAGTTTAAGTGGGATCATTATAGTAAGTTCTAGTCTAATGTGAATGTTATATATTATAAAAGGAGACTAGACCTGACTCACATATGAAGTCAAGTTGATGACATAGGAGAATGACGCCTTCTTAAAGTGGAAGTCAGAATCGTCAGAAGACATCACCCATGCAGCATTTGATGCTGAATGTTCAACCTACCAAACTAGAAAAATGCGTATCTGCTGAAACCTCCAATTTATGGCTGTTTATAGTAGCAGAAGCAAACACTAGTTCCAAAGCTGGATTTCTGCATTTATGGGTGTATCTAGGGTCTGAAACATAGATTCCAGGTTTATCTGAAATGGCAGAAACACATCTGTGTTGTACTTATCCCCTATAAACTGTATGTGTAGATGGTTTGGTACATTCAAACATACAAGAGGTAAGCAGAGTTCCAGAGAGTCACAGATGCACAAGCAGGACAAACTGATCAGTATTCAACAGAGAATGACAAAGTGGAGCATTGGGTAAGGGGAGAATGAAGCAACAAATCAAAAGGCCAGAGTGTATCTCAAACAGAGTGCTTCTGAACATTTCTTGAGCCAGGAGTTAGGCAATTGATTGTTAAGTACCTCCTCCTATGGTTGAAGCCATAGTTCTAAGCAGGTGCTGAGAGCCTTTTGTCATCTTCTGGTTGGGTGTTGAAATAAAGGTTGTTTTGGAACATGGACAGCATCTGGTTCTCTAGTTCTAACTTTCTCTTCGCAAAGAGAACATAACCATCACTGCTCAAGCCTTCATTTATCAGCATTAGATGTATTAGGATCTAATCCCCAGTTGGAGGCATTATAGGAGAAACTTAAACTGGCATGCTATTTGAAGGTGGGACCATTGGAAGGCACCTAGGATTATAAAAGTTTCTTAAGATGGAGTGACCATGCTTGAATCCAAATATCTCAAAAGGAGGGGGATGAGTACTCAAAAGAGAAATAGATACTCTCATAGAGATGCTCCTCACCATATGCCTCGAAATGCCCTGCCTTCTACCTCTAGACCAGCCAAAAGGAAGACTGTTGTCATCATGCAGGACAACTCAACATTGCATCTCCATAGCCATGGCCCCAAATATACCTCATTTTAAAACATGATGGTCTGAGTCTATGCTGATGTGCTTTTGGCAACAGGAAAGGAAATAATACAATCACTTAAGAATCAGGTGTATATAAAATATAAAACATATATGAATAGATAGATAAGAAGATGTACAGACATGGTTCAATGGGCTTTTCACAAAATTATAGTCCAATTGTTCATAGTCTAGATGAATTCCAAGCTCTCAAACAATGTTTGGAATGCCTCTGCCAGAGGAGTAGAAGTTAAGTTGTTGATGAGCCTTGATGCCCACCATGAGTAATCATAATTGTTCCCATGAAGTTATTGCTTGTCATAAATACATTCTTAGTTCCTTGCAAGAACAGCATCAACCATTTTCTGGTTATTACTAAAATGGCTAGAACTTTCAAAACCCCTGAATCATTATGCCATGTGAAAACCATTCTCTATGTACTTATTTCTTGCTTGAAAATAGTGTCATTCCTCCTAAGGAAGAGATGAAAACAAAAGATTATCAATGGAAAAAATGTGGATTTATCTTTTTATTTTTCTTTTTTTTTTCCTAATTTATTTACATTTAAAACGTTTTCCCCTTTCCCGATTTCCCCTTTGGAACCTCCCTATTACCTCCCCCTCCCCTGCCTCTATGGGGGGTATTCTCCCACCCACCCACACACCCACTCTCATCTTCCCTCCTTGGTATTCTCCTATACTGGGGGATCTAACACCCTCAGGCCCAAGGGCCTCTCCTCCCCCTGATATCTAATAAGACCCTTCTCTGCCACATATGGGGCAATCACCATGGGTCCCTCCATGTGTATTCTTTGGTTGGTGGATCAGTCTCCAGGAGAATCAGGGGAGGAGGGTCAGGCCAGTTGCCACTGTTGCTGCCTCCAGGGGATGCAAACTCCCCCAGCTCCTTCAGTCCCTTCTCCAAGTCCTCCATCTGGGATCTCACACTCTCTCTACTGTTGCTGTGAAGTGACTCTTGGGTATTTCAAAATTTTGGGCTACTATCCACTTAACAGTGAGTACATACCATGTTCATTATTTGGTGACTTCATTACCTCACTCAGGATGATATTTTCAAAATCCATCCATTTGTCTGCAAATTTCATGAGGTCATTGTTTTTAATAGTAGAGTAGTACTCCACTATGTAAATCTACCACATTTTCTGTATCCATTCCTCTGTGGAGGGACATCTGGGTTGTTTTCAGCTCCTGGTTATTATAAATATGGCTGCTATGAACATAGTGGAACATGGGTCTTTATTACATGTTGGAGCATCTTCTCGATATATGCCCAGGAGTGGAATAACTGGGTCCTCAGGTAGTATTATGTTCATTTTTCTGAGGGTCTGCCAAACTGATTTTCAGAGAGGTTGTATCAGCTTGCATTTCCACCAGCAATGGAGGAGTGTTCCTCTTTCTCCACATCCTCGACAACATCTGCTGTCACCTGAGTTTTTGATCTTAGCCATTCTGACTGGTGTGAGGTGAAGCCAAGCGTTGTTTTGATTGGTATTTTCCTGATGACTAAGGGTGTTGAAGATATATTTAGGTGCTTCTTGGCCATAAGAGTTTCCTCAGTTGAGAATTCTCTGTTTAGCTCTCTTCCCCATTTTTTGATAGGGTTAGTTGGATCTCTGGAGTCTAGCTTCTTGAGTTCTTGTATACATTGTATATTAGCCCTCTATCAGATGTAGGATTGGTAAATGTCTTTTCCCAATCTGTAGGTTGCCGTTTTATCCTATTTACAGTGTCCTTTGCCCTACAGAAGCTTTGTAATTTTATGAGGTCCCATCTGTCGATTCTTGATCTTACAGCACAAGCCATTGGTGTTCTGTTCAAGAACTTTCCCCCTGTGCCCATGTGTTCTAGACTTTTCCCCACTTTCTTTTCAATAAGATTCAGTGTATCTGGTTTTATGTGGAGGTCCTTGATCTGCTTGGACTTGAGCTTTGTACAGGGAGATAGGAATGATCAATTTGCAATCATCTACATGTAGACCGCCAGTTGAACCAGCAGAGTTTGTTGAAGATGCTGTCTTTTTTCCACTGTATGGTTTTAGCTACTTTGTCAAAGATCAAGTGACCATAAGTGTGTGGGTTCATTTCTGGGTTTTCAATTCTATTCCATTGATCTATCTGCCTGCCACTGTACCAATACCATGAAGTATTTATCACTGCTGCTCTGTAGTATAGCATGAAGTCAGGAAGGCTGATTCCTCCAGAAGTCCATTTATTGTTGAGAATAGTTTTTGCTATCCTGTTTTTTGTTATTCCATATGAATTTGAGAATTGCTCTAAGTCTATGAAGAATTGAGTTGAGATTTTGATGGGGATTGCATTGAATCTGTAGATTGCTCTTGGCAAGATGGCCATTTTAACTATATTAATCTTGCCAATCCATGAGCATGGGAGATCTTTCCATCTTCTGAGGTCTTCTTCGATTTCTTTCTTCAGAGACTTGAAGTTCTCGTCATACAGATCTTTCACTTGTTTGGTTAGAGTCACACCAAGATGCTTTATATTTTTTGTGACAATTGTGAAGGGTGTTATTTCCCTAATTTCTTTCTCAGGCTGTTTAAACCTTTGAGTATAGGAAGGCTACTGATTTGCTTCAGTTAATTTTGTATCCAGCCACTTTGCTGAAGGTGTTTATCAGCTGTAGGAGATCTCTGGTGGAGTATTTTGGATCTCTTAAATATACCATCATATCATCTGCAAATAGTAATATTTTGATTTCTTCCTTTCCAATTTGTATCCTTTGACCTCCTTTTTTGTCTGATTGCTTTAGCTAGAACTTCAAGTACTATATTGAATAGATAGGGAGAGAGAGAGCAGCCTTGCTTAGTCCCTGATGTTAGTGGGATTGCTTCGAGTTTCTCTCCATTAAGTTTGATGCTGGCAAGTGGTTTACTATATATTGCTTTTACTATGTTTAGGTATGCTCCTTGAATTCCTGATCGTTCTGAGACTTTTATCATGAAGGAATGTTGAACATTGTCAAATGCTTTTACAGCATCTAACGAAATGACCATGTGGTTTTTTTCTTTCAGTTTGTTTATATAGTGGTTTACATTGAAGGATTTCTGCGTATTGAACCATCCCTGCATCCCTGGGATGAAGCCTACTTCATCATGGTGAATGATCATTGTGATGTGTTCTTGGATTCAGTTTGCAAGAATTTTATTGAGTATTTTTGCATCGATATTCATAAGGGGAATTGGTCTGAAGTTTTCTTTTATTGTTGGGTCTTTGTGGGGCTTTGGTATCAGGGTAACTGTGGCCACATAGAATGAATTGGGTAGTGTTCCTTCTGTTTCTATTTTGTGGAATAGATTGAAGAGTATTGGTATTTGGTCTTCTTTGAAGGTTTGATAGAGTTCTGCACTGAACCCATCTAGTCCTGGGCTTTTTTTGGTTGGGTGACTATTAATGACTGCTTCTATTTTTTTAGGGGTTATGGAACTGTTTAGATGGTTTATCTGATCCTGATTTAACTTTGGTAATTGATATATGTCTAGAAGCTTGTCCATTTCCTCCAGATTTTCAAATTTTGTTGCGTTTATATTTTTTGTAGTAGGATCTGATGATTTAATTTCTTCAGAGTTGTTTATCTCCCTTTTCATCTCTAATTTTATTAATTTGCACACTGTCTCTGTGCCCTCTGGTTATCTGGCAAAGGGTTTATCTGTCTTGTTGATTTTCTCAAAGAACCAGCTTCTGGTTTTGTTGATTCTTTGTATAGTTCTTTTAGTTTCCACTTGGTTGATTTCAGACCTTAATTTGATTATTTCCTGCCTTCTACTCCTCTTGGGTGTATTCGCTTCCTTTTGTTCTAGAGCTTTCAGGTGTGCTGTTAAACTGTTAGTATATGCTCTCTCCAGTTTCTTTTTGGAGGCATTCAGAGCTATGAGTTTTCCTCTTAACACTGTTTTCATTGTATCCCAAAGGTTTGGGTAAGTTGTAATTTCATTTTCATTAAATTCTAGGAAGTGTTTAATTTCTTTCTTTATTTCTTCCTTGATGATGTTATCATTAAGCAGTGCATTGTTCAGCTTCCATGTGTATGTGGGCTTTCTGTTGTTGTTGCCATTGAACACCAACCTTAATCTGTAGTGATCTGATAGGAGGCATGGTATTATTTCAATCTTCTTATATATTTTGAGGTTTGTTTTGTGACCAATTATATGATCAATTTGTGGAAGGTACCATGAGGTGCTGAGAAGAAGGTATATTCTTTTGATGTAGTATGAAATGTTCTATAGATATCTGTTAAACCCATTTGGTACATAGCATCTGTTAGTTTCACTCTGTCTCTGTTTAGTTTATGTTTCCAAGATCTGTCCATTGTTGATAGTGGGGTGTTGAAGTCTCCTATTATTATTGTGTGAGGTGCAATGTGTGCTTTGAGCTTTAGTAAAGTTTCTTTTATGAATGTGGGAGCCCTTGCCTTCAGGGCATAGATGTTCAGAATTGCAAGTTCTTCTTGGTAGATTTTTCCTTTGATGAGTGTGAAGTGTCCTTTCTTATCATTTTTGATGAGTTTTGGTAGAACGTTAATTTTATCCAATATTAGAATGGCTACTCCAGCCTGTTTCTTGGGGCCATTTGCCTGGAAGATTGTTTTCCAGCCCTTTACTCTGAGGTAATGTTTGTCTTTAACTCAGAGGTACATTTCCTGGATGTAGCAAAATGCTGGGTCCTGTTTATGGATCCAGTCTATCAGTCTATGTCTTTTTATTGGGGAGTTGAGACCATTAATGTTAAGAGATATTAAAGAATAGTGATTGTTGTTTCCTGGGTTTTTTTTTTTTTTGATGTTGTTTATATGTTTGTGTGGCTATCTTCTTTTGAGCTTGTTGAAAGATTACTTTCTTCCTTTTTCTTGAGTGTAGTTTCCCTCCTTGAGTTGGCGTTTTCCATTTATTATTCTTTGTAGGGCTGGGTTTGTGGAAACATACTGTGCAAATTTGGATTTGTCATAGAAAACTTTAGTTTCAGCATGTATGATTTACTGAGAGTTTTGCTGGGTATAGCAGTCTGGGTTGGCATTTGTGTTCTTTTAGTGTCTGTACAAGATCTGTCCAGGATCTTCTAGCTTTCATAGTCTCTGGGGAGAAGTCTGGTGTAATTCTGATAGGTCTGCCTTTATATGTTACTTGACCTTTTTCCCTTACTGCTTTTAATATTCTTTACTTGTTTTGTGTATTTGGTGTTTTGACTATAATGTGACAGGAGGATTTTCATTTCTGGCCCTATTTGGTGTTCTGTAGGCTTCTTGTATATTTATTTTCATCTCTTTCTTTAGGTTTGGGAAGTTTTCTCCTATAATTTTATTGAAGATATTTACTGGTCCTTTAAGTTGGGAATCTTCACTCTCTTCTATACCTATTATCCTCAGGTTCTGTCTTCTCATTGCATCCTGGATATCTTGGATGTTTTGGGTTAGGAGCTTTTTGCATTTTGTGCTTTCTTTGACTGTTGTGTCCATGTTTTCTATTGTATCTTCTGCACCTGAGATTCTCTCTTCCATCTCTTGTATTCTGTTGGTGATGCTTGTATCTATGACTCCTGATTTCTTTCCTATGTTCTCTAACTCCAGGGTTGTCTCTCTTTGTGATTTCTTTATTGTTTCTATTACTGTTTTTAATTCCTGAATGGTTTTGTTCATTTGTTTGATTGTGTTTTCCTCTAATTCTGCTCATTTGATTGTGTTCTCCTCTAATTCTTTAAGGGATTTTTGTGTATCCTCTTTAAGGGCCTCCAGTTCTTTACCTGTGTTCTCTTGTATTTCTTTAAGGGAGTTATTTATTTCCTTCTTAAAATCTTCTATCATCCTCTTGATGTGTGATTTTAAGCCTGAGACTTCCTTTTCTGGTGTGTTGGAGTATCTAGGGCTGGCTGTGGTGGGAGAGCTGGGGTTTGATGAAGCCAAGTATTCTTGGTTTCTGTTCCTTGTGTTCTTGCCTTTGCCTTTCGCCATCTGGTTATCTCTGGTGTTAGCTGGTCTTTCTCTCTCTGACTGTGACTTGTCTTTCCTCCAAGCCCTAATGTCAATATTCCTTGGAGACCAGTTCTCTCTCCCTGCTGTTCCTCATTCCCTTCGTCTGGATTCCTCCTTCCACTGGTTTTTCTACACAATTGGGCTGCTTGCTTTCTCCCTGCGCTATTTGGCTATGGAGGCCTGGTGCCTCAGGCAGAGGTCTCCTGCTACAGGTGGAAACTTGCAGGCTCTTACCTACTGGCTGTTCCTCAGTCCCTGCATCTGGAGTCCTCCTTCCCTTATCTTTTTATTTTTATTTAAAAACATCTAACTGCAACTCCAGAAATTGTCCAGTGCTCAAGAGGAGTGGGTGCACAGCTTCAATTCCCAGAATCCACATTGTCACTCATAACTATATGAAACTCCAGGAGGCACCCTCTTCTGCCTTCCATGGACTCACAACTATATGAAACTCCAGGAGGCATCCTCTCTGCCTTCCATGGACTCATATCCATATAAAACTCCAGGGAGCACCCTCTTCTGCCTTCCAGGCACACAAACAGTGCAGAGACATATGTGTAGGCAAAGCACTTTTCCTTTCTTATAAAAGTATTAATTAAAAATAAATAAAAATTCATGATATCCTTATTCTTAATAGCTGAGAAGTATTTTACTGTGTAAATGAACCACATTTTCTGTATCCATTCTTCTCTTGTGGAATATCTGGGTTGTTTCCAACTTCTGACTATCACAAATAAGGCCATTATGAACAGAGTACCCCTGTGGCTTGCTAGGACATCTTTTGGGTATATGCCCAAGAGCGGTATAGCTGGATGTTCAGGTAGATCTATTTCCAATTTTCTGAGGAACCTCCAGACCAATTTTCAGAGTGCTTGTACCAGTTTGTAATCCTACCAAAAATGGAGGAGTGTTCCCCTTTCTCCAATCCATGCCAACGTGTGTTGTCACCTGAGGTTTAAAGGGACCTATCATGACTGTCCTCTGAAAGACCCAATAGGCAGCTGAAAGAATCAGATGCAAATATTTACACCCAATCAATGGACAGAAGCTGCTGACTCCTGTGGATGAATTAAGGAAAAGTGGGAAGAAGCTGAGGAAGTAGGGACCCCTATAAGAAGACCAGCATTCTCAACTATCCTGGACCCCAAAGATCACTCAGACACTGAACCACCAACCAGGCAGCATACACCAACTGATATAAGGCCCCAAAACATATACAGCAGAGGACAGATGGGTCTGGACTCATTCAGAGAAAATACACCTAAACCCCAGGGAGTGGGGAGGTCCAGTGGAGTGGGGTGGGGGTGGGGACATCTTTTTGGAGACAGGGATTGGGGGGAAGGAGTTATAGGATGTGGAACAGTCAGAGGGTGAACCGGGGGGGGGGGGATAAAGTATGTACTCTAAAAACAAAAAGATTAAATTTTTAAAATCTTATAAAATAAATAAGTAAAAATATCCACCTGGCATCAAGAATCAGATATAGAGTGATGAACATGTCTAACAATCATCACAGTCAAATCAGCAAGTAGAGGGTGATCACCAGTGTGACACAAGAAGCCTCAGATGCTTGTGGTTTTCAGCAAGCATCTCCATAGATGGACCTTAGACTCTACTTTTCTCTTGTTTGCTGTTTTTTTGTTGTTGTTGTTTTGTTTTGTTTTGTTTTTGAGGAAATGCATGTAAAGGGAGAATGTTGGGAATTTTGTGAATGAGTTAATTTACACTAGTATACTTTTTAATATACAAGGATAATAGAAAGGCTGAAGACAAAACAAGAACTCTCCTCCTGTGGAGGTGGAAGTAGTTAACTAGGTGCTGTTTTACCATGTAAAGTAGAGAAACTACATTTGATCCAAAGTATGAACATATTCACTGTTTGGAGTTTTATATATGTTTTCATCTCACTCCAATTAGGCTTGTGTTGCTGAGTCTCTTACACTTATGTGAAAGTGTAAAGTGAATTAGAGATGCCTCTTGGAATCAGTTAAGACATGACTTGACAGATGCTGAACATGAACCAGCTGCTGAGGAAAAATATAGAACTGGATGCTGGAAAGATTTTTTTTTTAAGTTAGAGAAATGGAGTATCTTAATCAAGGTCTTGTTTGTTCTAGGGAAGAAGTATTTGATTAAACATCTCTGATTATCTATCTTTGGTTTATTTATTACCTATTGACCTCTTGGGTATGTTTATTCTTCTCTTCAGAGTAAAGTATTCTTCTATCCTCTATAAAGCTGGCTTAGTTGTTAAATAATAGAAAGTTGTTTTTCTTTATTTTCACACAATTTTAAAGTACTGTTTTGTTGGATATAACTGTCTGTCTGGTTTGACAATTGCAATATTTGAGAATTTAGAATATGCCTTTCCAGGCATTTATGGCTTTCAAGTTTTCTGTCAATCAGATGCTGTTCTAATGGACTTGTGATATATAATGACTTGAACTTTCTCTTTTGCAGCTTTCAATAAACTTTCTTTAGTCCGTATTTGAATGTTTTTACTATAATAATGTCATTTCCAGAATTATTTCTATTGGGTTTTCTTCAGAAATTCAAACACAATTTTAACGTCTTAGTTTGACTTGTTTCATTTATCTCTTTGTCTTTGAATTATTTGAACAAACTATACATGTCCTTTTGTACTTTGTGTCTGAAATTTCTTCTATGTCATTTTCATTGGGGCCATTACTATGGTGTTTGTATTTTGTGTCAGTGACATTTTATCTTGGTTTTTCGTTTGTGTGTGTGTGTGTGTGTGTGTGTTAGGATTTTCACATATGGTGCTAGTATATTTGTTCAGGCTTGGGTTTTTTTGTTTGTTTGGGGGGTTTTTGTTTGTTTGTTTTTGTTTCTGTTTTAAATTGAAGATAGTCTTTTCTTATACAATACATCATGGCCACAGTTCCCCTTCTCCCCTCTTCTCCCAACTCCCACCACCATTTCCCTGTTCCTCTGGATCTACTTCCCCTGGACTTCATACTCAGAAAAGAGTAGGCTGCCAAGAGAAAATGACAGTCAAATAGGACAGACGATACAAGATGCCAGAGGACAAAACAAAAGCTGTCATATCTAGGCTGGACAAGGGAACCCAATGGGAAGAAAAGAGTCTCAAGAGGAGGCAAAAGAGTAAGATAACCATCCACTCCCAGTATTAGGAGCAACCCTCCCCCACAATTCAAACACACACGTACAAACAGCTAACAAAGTATAATATATACACAGAAAAATGGTGCTGTTTCCCTGGTTACTTTCTGAGCCCATTTATCCTTTGCACATAAAGGGGCTACTGATTTTTATTTTTATTTAGTTAATTTTCTATCCAGCCACTTAGCTGAAAGTCTTCATCAACTATGGGAGTTTCCTGGTAGAATTTTTGAGGTCACTTATGTTTAGTATAATATAACCTTCAAAGAAAGATACTTTGACTTCTTTCTTTCCAATTTGTATCCCCTTGATCTCCTTCCATTGTCTTATTGCTCTAACTAGAACTTCAAGTATTATATTGAGTAGATAATCGAGAGAGCTGACAATTTTATCTTGTTCCTCCTTTTAGAGGAATTGCTTTGAGTTTCTATCCATTTAATTTGATGTGTTGTAGACTCTAAGAGACTACAGATATTAGCCCATATTGTTATACCCAGCAAAACTTTTCAATCAACGGAGGTGTAGAAAATAAGATATTTTATGATAAAGTCAAGTCTAAACAATATCTACAAATTCAGCCCTACAGAAAATGCCAGAAGAAATAATCAAACCAAAAAATTAAACTACATCCATGAAACACAGGGAATAAATAATCTCACATCATCAAAACAAAAAACAGAAACACACACACACACACACACACACACACACACACCACCACCACCACCATCACCATCACCGCCATCACCACCACCACCACCACCACCAAGAATTCACTCATTGATAGTTGATATCTCTCAATGTCCTGATCTCAATCCCCCCAAAAGACACATATTAAAAGAATAGGTATGAAAAGAGGGCCCAATGATCTCTTACATACAAGAAACATACATCACTGTTATTCCAAAGGCTACAATGCCACCAAGAACCCTAGGTAAGACCCTATCCCTATGCCTGAAAAGTCCCTTTAAAGCATACCAAACAGCTGTAAACTATACCCCATCCCCTGGCTCTATATTCAGGCCCATGGCACTGCCTCCTTTTCCAGAGGCCACTCTGGTACTAGGGACCCCATGTAAGATCCTGTCCTATGCCTGCCAATATCTCTTAAAGTACATCCAACAGCCATAAACTGTACCCTATCCCCTGAGAGTCATATTCCAGTCCATGACTTCATTTGCTTGCCCTGAAGCCACACCAGAACCAGGGACTCCAGGTCCTGGGAACCTCAGAGGCAATGTTGGCACTCAAAACCACAGAGGCCATTCAGTCTACGAAAACCATAGTGGGGACACCCTACTGGTCCTGAAGACTCTCTGGCCAACAGAACCCCAGGACACTTAGATCCAAAGCCCAGAGAAGAAAAAGAAACCAAGGGAAAAAGAATTTCTAAAAAGAGCACACACACACACACACACACACACACACTCACAACCCTATCTAACTAAGATAAACTCAGAAATCCACAACTAAACTTATAATAACTCCAAACTCAAATGAATAGAGGCCAGCTGAAGAAAACAAAATTAACAACAGTCAGGAAAATATAGGGCCACCAGAGCATAGCTATCCTACTACAGCAAGTGCTGGATATTTTAGTATAGCTGACACACAAGAAAATGGCCTAGAATCCAATCATATGAAGATGATAAAGGCCTTTAAAGAGGAAATAAATAAATCTCTTAAAGAAATACAAGAAAATATAATCAAAATAAGTGGAAATTAATAAAACTGTTCAAGACCTGAAAATGGAAACAGAAGCAATAAGAAAACACAAATGAGGCTATCCTGGAGATGGAAAACCTAGGTACGAGAATAGGAACAACAGATGTAAGCATCATCAAGAGAATACAAGATATGTAAATATTTCATTGTGTAAATATAGCATATTTTCTTTATCTATTTCTCATTGAGTGATATCTAGGTTGTTTCCAGTTTTCAGATATTACAGTTAAAGTCTCTATGAACATAGTTGAACAAGTGTCCTTGTGGTATCATGGGGTATCCTTTAATATATGCCCAGGAGTGTTATAGCTGGGTCTTGATGTAGAAATATTTCCAGTTTTCAGAGAAATTGGCAAATTGATTTACAACGTGACTGTAAGTTTTCATTCCTATGAGGAAAGGAAGAATATTCCCTTTGCTCAACATCATGATCAGAATGAGCTGTCATTTGAGATTTTTATCTTAAACATTCTGACAAGTGTCTTATGGAATCTCAGAGGTCTTTTCATTTTCATTTCCCTGATGGCTAAGGATGTTGAATATTTAAGTGTCATTGGACTATTAGAAATTCTTGTGTAAAGAATTCAGTTTAGATCTGTACCCCATTTTCTAATTGGGTTATTTAGTTTGTTGATGTCTAGTTTCTTTAGTTCATACATTTTAAATATCAGCCCTCTGTTTGGTGTACAATTAGTTAAGATCATTTTCCATTCTGTAGGCTGCCATTTTCTCATATGGGAAGTATCCTATACCTTACAAAAGCTTTTCAATTTCATGAGGTCATATTTATTAATTATCAATCTTATTGCCAGAATTTTAATCCATGGTGGTCCGATAAGATACATGAAGTTATTTCAATTTTCTTGTATCTTTTGAGACTTGTTTTATGATATGGCTACAGAAGGTCATTTCTGTCTCCATATCTCCAGCTGCTAGGAGTATTACCTAGAGTCACCTCCATAGACTCCCAGGAGTCTTCCCAATTCCAGCTCTCCGGCTTTTCTCAAAGATGCCCACCCTCACTGATTTTCACATTCTCCCCGAACCCTATGCTGTCCTGCACTCTGCTCTCCCCACATAGCCCACCCCATTTCCCCTTTGCTCCTCACCCCCCTATGTTTTAAAAAGAAAGGCAAATGGATGGTACTAGAAAAGATCAAGCTATACTTGCAGACAGGAGCTTAGCATAACTGTCATCAGAGAGGCTTCACCAGAAACTGATGTAAACATGCAGAAGACCCGCAGCCAAACATCAGGTAGAGCATGGGGAATCCTGCTTAAGAGGGGAAGGAGTGATTATAGGAACCAGAGAGGTCAAGGTTACCATAAGAAAACTACAGAATCAACTAACCTGGGCCCAAAGGGGCTCAGGGAGACTAAACTGCCAACCAGGGAGCATGTGTGGGACTGACCTAGAACCTCTGCACTTAGGTACATTGTGCAGCTTGATCTTCATGTGGAACTTCTAATAGTGAGAGCAAGGACCTTCTCTGACTTTGTTGCCTTTGTTTGGGAGCCTTTCCCTTTACTGGGTTACTTACTCTGGCTTAAATAGAGGAAGATGTGCTTAGTCTTACTGCAACTTCATTTGCCAAGGTTAGTTGATATCGATGGGTGACATCTCCTTTTCTGAAAGGAATGGGAGGAGGAGTGAATGGGAGGGGAGAGGGGAAGACCTGGAAGGAGAGGAGGAAGGGAAAATTGAAGTCAGAATGTAAATTAATTAAATTTTTATTTAATTTAAACTTTACTCATAATTTTCAACCTTAAAATTTGAAATTTTAAGTTAAGATTTTGTATCAGGTTCCAAAAATAATTTAGAAATATTAATGTAAGTATCACTTAACTAAATATTTGTAAATTTAAATATATTTTTATATATTTAAATATAAATATAAAATATTTATATATTTTAAATATAAAATATAAACATTAATTTAACTTGTGAACAACTATTTTAATAATTGTATTAAATCTTTACTAATGACATTCTTATATATACTTTAATTGAAATTGATCAATATTTAATTCTAGTATCTAATGCTTCATTGAAATTAAGGAACATAAATTTAATTAACAAACTATGATATTAACATAATTTTTGTTCAGTTGCTTGCACAATAGTGTGACCATATTTTTTCACTATTTTGAGAAAAACAATGGACTGTGTAATGAATAATGCTGGGTTCCTTAAATACGTGTCTTGAGATTTAGAAAGGAAGAAAGAAAGAAGCAAAGAAAGAAAGAAGCAAAGAAAGAAAGGAAGGAAGGAAGAAGAGAGAGAGAGAGAGAGAAAGAGAGAGAGAGAAACATATGTCAATAACACAAAAACACAAATAAGGCCAGCCAAAACAACATGACTGCACCAGAAACCAGTAACCATACTACAATAGGCCTTGAGAAATGCAATGTATTTGAAGCACAAGCAAGGACTTTAAAACAACATTTATGAATATGTTCAAGAGCCTGAAAGAGGGTCTGAATAAATCTCCCAATAAAGTCAAGATATGATAGAATACATAGAATCAGTAAAGAACACACAAACTGAGATAAAACAAGAACCTGAAATCAAGGAAATCAAATACAAACCCCAGATATAATCCTCACCAACACTGTATAATACATGGAAGAAAGAATCTCAGGCAATTAATATAAGGCAGAAGAAATAGATACTTCAGTCAAAAAAATGTTAAACCTAAAAAAAAAATCCAGGCAGAAAACGTTAAGAAAATCTGGTCTACTATGAAAAGATGCAATCTATGGGGGGAATTGGGTAAAGAAACGATAAGAGACCCAGCTTGGAAGTACAAAAAATACTTTCAACAAAATCTTAGAAAATTTCCCTAAATCCAAGAAGGGGTGCCTATCAAAGCACAAGACGCTCACAGCATACCAAATTCACAGAACCAGAAAAGGTACTTTCCACAAACATACAATAATAAAACCTAAACCTGCAGAACAAAGAAAGAATGTTAAAAACTGCAAGGAAAAAAGACAGAATAACATATAAAGGCAGATACAGTAGGATAGTATCTGGCTTCTCAATGCAGATTTTAAAATGTAGAAGGTCGTGTAAAGATGTTCTATAATCTCCCCAAACAACAGATGCTAGCCCAGACTACTATCTCAGCAAAACTATCAATCACAATTGGCAGAGGGGAAAATTTTACATGATAAAACTAAATTTAAGCAGTATCTATCCATCCAGCTCTGCAGAGGGCATTAGAAGGAATATTTCAATATGAATAGGTTGATGACAATCAAGAAAACAACAAAATAAAAACAATCAGATAAGTAAATAAAAGGAAGTGGGGGCTGAAGACTTGCCAAAATAACAAAATAAAAAGAAAAATAATATCTTTCAATATCAATGATCTCTATTTTCAATTAAAAAGATACAAATTAACAGACTGAATTAGAAAACAGAATCCATCATTCTGTGCATCCAAGAAATATGCTTTACCATCAAGATTAGACATCACCTCGGGGTAAAAGAGTGGAAGAAGATATTCCAAGCAAATAGTCTAAAGAAGCAAGTCTGTGTAACCATTTTAATATCTGACAAACTTCAAACAAAATCTAATCAGAAGAGATATGGCAGAACACTCTATATTTATCAAAGGAAAATTCCACTGAAATGATATTGCAATTTTAAACATTCATGGGTCAAAAATGAGGTACACAAGTTCATAGAATAAACAATAATACAACTAAAATCACATATCGATCCTAACACAGTGGTAATGAGTGAGTTCAGTATCCCATTCCTATTAAAAGACATGTTATCAGACAAAACTAAACATAGAAATGATGGAGTTGACAGATATTATAAACCAAATATTAATATTAATTAAGATATTAATAGAACATTTTAGCAATAAAACAAACAACAAAACAAACATATATACATATATACAAACAAGCATCCATATACAGATACATGTATGGATGCTTGTTTGTATGTATATATGTATGTATATGTGTATGTAGTTATGTATGTTGGTATGTATATCTTCTTCTCAGTACTTCATGGAACCTTCTCAAACCTGACCATATAGCTGGAGACAAAGCAAGTCTTAATAGATACAAGAAAATTGATATAACACACTGGAATTTATCTGACCTACATGAATTAAGGCTGGGTATCGGCAACAATAGAAACAACAGAAAATACAAAAATTCATGGGAATCAAATAACACACTGCTGAATGAAAAATAGTCCAAAACATAAATTAAGAAAAAAATAAAAAATGAATGTAATGAAAACAAAAACAATATATCCAAATCTAGAGAACATAATGAAGGCAGTTTTAAGAGTGAATGACGTTTAAAAGATAAATCATTGATATTTTCCTTGTCACAAGCAGAGAACCATGGGATGTCCATAGTGCATCAGTGGATTCAAACAGCTGCCACCATGATATCATTGTTCTGTGATAGCAGAACCATGTAGCTGTTAGCAAGAGGGCATGAGTGACTTTGAATATTGAGGAGGACTGTCTTCAGTATATATGATCTCCTAGACATAGGCTGTTCTTTGACAATAAATAGCTGGAGATAAAGGTAATCTTTTTCAGAAAGCCAGTTTACAGGACATCTGTTGGAGAACACAGCTAAGTATGTAAAATATATGCCCATACTGTCATTTATTTCTCTATTTTGCAAACACACACACAGTTTACTGTATGTAACTATCGTAGAAAGTATAGACAGACAGTATTTTATTTAAAATGTTTAAACAAAAAGAAAGGAAGAACAAAACCTCAACTCACAATTTTTAATTCTGTATCCATTTTCTTTAAATTAAAACAGTGATACTCTCATTTTTTAAAAAAGAGGCAAGTTAATAGCACTGTGTGCCTATGTTAAAAAAATTTTTGAGAGATTTCATATTAGCAACTTAATGGCACACCTGAAAGAAAACAAAAATGACACCCAAAAGGAATCCATGTTAAGAAATAACTAAATTCTGGTCTGAAATCAATAGAATAGAAGCAACAAAAACCAATACAAAGAACCAATGAAATAAAGAGTTGATTATTTGAAGAAATAAGATTCATAAGCCCTTAGTCAAATCAAATAAAAGATGGGGAAAGATTATCCAAATGTACTTTATAAAATTAGAGATGAAAAGGGGGTTATCACAACAGACACTGAGGAAAATCAGAGAATAATAAGACATATTCTTAAAAATCTAAACTCCACAGAACTGGAAAACCTAAAAGAAAAGTAGACTTTTCTTGCTATGTCCAATATACCAAAATTAAATCATGACCAGATAAGCAATTTAAACTGAATCATAACCTGCAAACTAAATTCAAGAACATAGCAAAAACATCACCCACCATGAACAAGTAGATTTCATCCTGAAAATGAATGGATGTGTCAACATATGTAAATCAATAAATGTATTCTATTGAATGAACACACTGATAGAAAACACACACACATGATCATCTTATTAGATATATTAAAGTCCTTTGACAAAATCCAACTTCATGATAAAAGTCCTGAAAAGACTAGAGATACAAGGCAAATCTTTCAATATAATAAAGGCAATATATAGCCAGCCCAGAGCCAACATCAACCCAAATAGAAATTTAAAGAAAGTAAAATCAGGAATAAGACAAGGATGTCTGTTAAAGGACATTTAATCACACTGTTAACCCTGACATTTTCTCAATTCCCTCCTCTGATAATTAAAGCTTGGGTCAAGTTCATATAAACTAGTCAGTACACATCTCCACACATGTTCACATACTCACATACAGA
Source organism: Rhynchomys soricoides (assembly GCA_019843965.1). Taxonomy (NCBI): domain Eukaryota; kingdom Metazoa; phylum Chordata; class Mammalia; order Rodentia; family Muridae; genus Rhynchomys; species Rhynchomys soricoides. The sequence continues at coordinate 1,515,465 of JADRCH010000367.1, read as the reverse complement.
GGTATTATCTGACTACTTCTAAAAAGACTTCAGTAGCTACACTCACCCTGATTTGTTGATGTTAAGAGGATAGAATAGGGTTCTCTTGTGTGTAGCATTTTCTGAGGAGGCTGGACAGGAATTCTTAATATGAATCCTTCATATAACTGAAGCTATTTTCTTATATCACATTAATGGAAGTCAAAACCAAAATACAATTAAATAATTCTAATACCTGGTAGTAGTTTCTAGACAATGTCTAGATGAAGCCATCAGGCATGCTAAAAAAGAAGAAATATATTTTTCCAGCAGTGATGCAGCTAGAGACCACATGAGCATGCCTGTGTGTTTTTATACCAAGTCGGTTTCCAAATGCTAGAAGGATAGCCAGAACACAATTAATGAATTGCTACTTGCAAGAGATATAATTATAATCTCATGTTGATCATTGCTATTCTGCCAAGTTCTTTTTTTTTTTTGTGAGTACATTCATTTTCACCAAACTTCATCATTACAAATCACATAGAGTCATTGCAGGTATTATGAACAAGAAAGCAGAAGGGTGCTGTCTTCAATAATGGCTTGTGTCTGTCAATCAAAATGGGTTAAGCTTACACTACTATAACAACCCAATAATCTTAATGCCTTTGACATACAAATAAAAAATTCTATTTTTATCCCAAATGCTATTCCAAGAAAGAAATAAAGTTGAACTTTAGTATGAAATTTCCCTTTCAAGACTAGAGAATTAATGTAGCCATAAAAACCTTAACACTCTTCTCTTTCCATATACTTAGGGACATTTTATAGGTTGTAATGATAGTGAAGATGAAGCTGCCACCAAAGAACATAGCCATAACTAAAGCAATACATTAGCTTTCACTGTGTCTAAGATTCTGTGATACACTTAAGACAATATGACCTGAGTGCCAGGAATTCAATCTCAAGGAAAAAGTAAAGAAACAAGTCACTCACATTTCCTACTTCTGAACCACCTCCTCAGGCAGCTAAAAGGGAAGTTCCCACCAATGCTTGTGATGTAGCATGTCCACAGGCTTGGGTTTTATCCTTACCATTCTGTAGAGGTGAGTTTAGCTACACTGCTGCTTTGTGCTCCCAGTGGGTCACATGCTTCCAGCCACCTGCACAAGAACTTTCGGATCCATGAATGAAAGACACACCCACATACATTAGCTTATTTTTAAAATGTTGTGATTATCTCAAAGGCTGGGCAGTTCTAATTTTTCGCCTGCTATCCCAGGCCCAATCAGGGAAGTGGCCAGTGTCCTCTTCTTACATGAATTCTTACATGGTTCATTGACTCTCTCTTGCAGCTCTAAATCTGATCTGTCTCCCATTGCATCATGGCAATTCTCCATCTCCTTTTTCCCAGTTCCTAGCCTGCATTAATCTAAAGATCCCACTCCATCTCCCCTTACCCAGCTATTAGCCACTGGCATATTTATTGATGGATTAAAATCCAATTTGAGACAAGGACCTTCAACTTTGGACACACAGACTTCCAATTAAATCAAAGCATCAGAACCAATCCCCGACACTGTTATATAACTTATTTTACTACTGTGACTAGCCAGAAAACAGTGATGAAATATCCTCACAATGATAAAAAAGACAGATGTAAAGTTAATGCTAAAATAAAATCACCTTAATTCCAGTCTGTATCATATTTATTTGAAAGGCCTGAAGAATTTATGCAGTAATATGTTTTATTTTATTAAAAATAAGAACCACAGCCTTTCTGATATTTACAGGTGCATTTCAGATTAGTTGTTCTTTAAATTGCCATGGTGATGATTTAAAATAATGAATGCCTGGGCAGACAGACATATAACTGTTAGGAAAAACAACAACAACAACAACAACAACTCATGTGAGGTCTTACTGATACCTAAGGCTGTAGACACATTGAGCTTTTATGGGAGAATTTCAAGACTAGAAAGTCACTCATTTGATTACCTGTGAAAAGAGTCCCTAGTTACTATTCAAATTTCATTTTCTTTAATTCAATTTCCTCAAATTTCTAGCAGAATGAGGGGTATGTTATTGTTATTAAGCCATATTGTTTTCTAGCACATATATTTTCACTGTACATCCAACATCTTCTGCTATAAGGAAGTATCTCTCTGTTTTCTCAATACAAAGGCCATATTAACTGAAAGGAGAACTCTGCCTTGTCATCTTACTTACAGATGATCTTTCCTACATGTTGTCATCACACTGATTCTAGAGTATTCCAGTGTGTCATCTCAATGGATATTGATAGAGCTGTCATATGAAAGAAATCATGTTTACCTATAAGCTTGAGAAACAAAGTAACACAAAGTTGATAAGCATCCTCCTGTCCATACTCAAATCCCCATCTTTAAAGCAGATCTTATCCACAGCTCCTAAGAACTCCATGTTTCTCCTGACTATATCATTAGACCTTTGATCCATACTGGCTCTGTATTTTCTCTGGCATATTAAGGACTAAGACAGTAAGAGATGGAGGAGATTACTTTATGAAGGAAATGTAGCTAAAGGACATCACATGTTTTGAGACACATAGAGCCATGGAAGAAACAAACAAACAAACAAACAGCAACCAAACCCTGACCATCATCAATGGACCTGGATTTCTAAAGGAAACCTATCACCAACACTAACCTCCTAAAATGATATTGGATCCAATGAAACCCATAGACTGGGCTTAAATCTAAAATGCAGTCACCTGGATCATTAGGAAAATGGTACAGATAGCTGAGGCTTCATTTTCTCAAGAGCACCTGTGATGAGGCCTTAATGTCCTTAGTGTTCTGGTGAAGGTTATAGAGGAAGGAATTATAAGGAATCCTGATTACCAAAACAAAAATAGCTGACCCCAAGCCAAAGAAGTAGAGAGTGGGAACCTAACAGATTAAATGATAGGATCTTTAGCACAACATTGCATGCAAAAGCAGCCACTACAAAGCAGGGTGTGCTTCCTAGAATAGCTAAAAATAGAAATATGTGGCAATCCAGACCAAAGATAGACACTGCGCATTGTGAGAGAGATAGTACTGACCAGAAGACAGAGAGGAGAGAATGATGTTTTATACAAGATCCTCCAGGAGGACTTTTCTATAATGCCTAGTTTTAAACCAAAGGTTATGATATAAATCAGAAAGTACGAGCATGGACAGGAAATAAGCAGGACTTGAACAAACAGGACCGGGAGCTAAAGAGAATGGTTTATGAAATAAAGACTTTCATAAAGGAAGTAGAGGCCAACGAAATGGCTCAGCCATTAAGAGCACTTGCTCCTCTTTCAAAAATGCTTGGTTAAGTTCTCAGCACCCACACAGCATCTAACAACATCCTGTAATTTGAGTTTCAGGGCATCCAATGCCCTCTTCTGGCCTCTATAGGCACTGCAGACATGTGGCTTGCCAATTTACATGCAGACATCATCCATATGCATAAAATATAATTTTAGGAGATGGTAGTTAAGAAGGCTCTTCAATAATCTTGAGTTTGAACATTTGATAACTCAGATGAAAGACTTACTGGGAACTTGCACAGTAGTTTCCAATTGACTATGCTTATCACAAGTGTCATTGTAGAAACACAACTGAAGAATATGAAAAGCTACAGAAAGGATCATAAGAATACTGCTCTCTTAGTTAGCTTCCTGTTGCTGTGATAAACACCATGACCAAAGGATCTTGGGGGGAAAAAAGTGTTTATATCAGTTTATAGCCTATAGTCTACCATGGATAAAACTATGTTATGGAGCCAACCCATAACTCAAGGCAAAAAACTAGAGGCAGAAACTGAAGTAGAGACTATAGAGGAACACTGCTTACTGTCTCCCTCTGTTCCATGACCTGCCCAGCCTCTCTCTTATAAGTCAAGACCACTTGCTTCAGGGTGTCACTGCCCACAGCTCACAGGGCCTTGACCCTCTCATATTAAATGGTGATTTAATTAGCAAATTATTAGTATTTAAATGAACTTCATATTAATCAAGAAAATATTCCACAGACATACCTAGAGCAATCTGATGGAGGGGCACTTCTTCACTTGAAGTTCCCAACTTTTAAGGATAGTCTAGTTTGTGTCAAAATGACAAAAACTAACAGCACGGAGACATGAAAGCTGACAAATAAAGAGAGTTCCAGAATGGTTCTGCCTGTTCTGTCTGCTTGGGCTGTGCCACGTCTGAATTTCTATGAAAGAAGCTATTGGAACTTTCGTGGGGATTTTAAACTGTTACTTATATAGATAAATTAAAATCTGAAAACTTTTTCCCTGTTCTGTACTGACTTATTTGCTCTTTTTGTAGCCTTCTCTGTGTTTAACTGAGTACTTCATAAAGTTCTATTTTATTATATAGGTTATACTGATTTAAAAAAAAAAAATTGGTGCCCAGGAGTCACATAGCATCAGTCCAGCCTTAAACTGCACTATAGAACTTCATATGTACCCCTAAACGTCAGAGACATGCACCACAGTCTTTCCCCTTGTCCATCTCTTAGTCACTGTCATTCATTTTATAAAGCCAAATTCTATCCTCCCCTGTGTGTCCTGAAGGCATTTATTTAAACAGCTGTCTCTTTAAGAGGCAGGGAAGTGAAAGGTACCATCTCATCATCACTCATTCCCTCTATGATGTGCTTGCTTTGCTTAGACAGATTCATTTTTTTTACTCATATTATTTTTTATCTGTTTGGAGGAATTTTAACACTTACCTCAAGAAATCTGACAGTGGATGATTCTTTCACTTTGGATTTGAAAAAAGAAGGTTATGATTTTCACTCCTCTGTTGAAGGTTTATTACTTTCTCATTCCCTTTTTATCAAGTATTTCTTTACACTTTCCTTTTCCTTATTTGGCTTCTGACAAAGTATCACTTGTAATTGTTGCCCTTGCTCTTCAGCAAACTAACGCCACTCCCCCAGTCCACCTTTTTTCCCCCCAGAATTTTCCACATGGTTTATTTTCTGCACATTCAATACGATTATATTCTTAGTGTTGATTTCATAAATGGTAGTCCTACTTTCCTGTAGACCGCCTGACTTAGCTTCTGCATTCACACTAGAAAGGTTTTCAGTGACTATTGCATTCAATCTATTTCTTCTCTTTATGAATTACAATAATATGTATTTTACACCCCTTGAAATTGCTGTACCATTTGGGTATTTTTTGACAAATTTGGACAGTTGTTGGAACTGTTGTACAATTTTTGGGCAGTCATTACTTTTGTTTGTGCATTTCATATTCCTCCACTTTGAATTTTAGTTTGGGATGGTTCTGATGGCTTATGGTCAAGTCCTGGAATTCTTCCTTTGTCTGCATCCACTTTGCTAATGAGGCTCAAAGGGATTCCTTTCTGTTAACTCTTTCCCCAAATACTTTTACGGGAGCATATTTGCTGTACATAGTAAAGGTTTCAAAATGATATTTTCCTATAAGTGTACAGTATACTCTGGCCCTACTCATTCCAGGTACTCTCTCCTTTCTCTGTCTCCTTCCCACTGCTAGTCACATAACTCTGCAAGTTTCATTTCTACATCAATGTCACATATATGAATAAATGATTTCATGTGTTTATATGAAATTTAGGATCCATAAATGAAAGAATGAAAGAAAGCACATGATAGTTGTCCTTTTGAGTTTTTCATCCATTTTCCAGCAAATAGTATAGTTTTAGTCTTCCTTATGGCTGAATAAAACATTACGCATGTATACCACTTCTTCTTTAGTCATCTATCAGTGAGTACCAAAGCTGATTCCTTCCTGTAGCTATTGTAAAAAAAAAAAAAAAAAAAAAAAAAAAAAGTGCTGCAGTAAATGCAGCTGTGCTTTGTGTTAACTTAAACTCCTCCCAGGACTTTCCCAGAGGGATGACTGCTGTCTCATCTGGTAGTTCTATTAGATTTTGAGTGACTGGACTAATATACATTTTCACACATCTTCAAGAACATTTTGTGATACTTGTTTTGAACAATAACCACTTTAACTGAGATAAGATGAATCTAAGCATCCTGTTGATTAGTTTCTTAATGGCTAAGAATGTTGAATATATGTTTTACATGTTCATTGACCGTATATATTTCATCTTTTTATAAATCTTTGTTCATTGGTCCACTTACTGAATTTTAAATTCTTTTTTATTGGTTATTTTTTTATTTACGATTCAAATGTTATCCCCCTTCCAAGTTTCCCCTCCACAAGCCCTCTATCCCCTCCTCCTTACTCCTATCTCTATGAAGGTGCTCCCACACCCACCCACCCACCCACTCCCGCCTCAGCACTTCCTAGCATTCTCTTATGCTGGGTCATCGAGCCTCCACAGGACCAAGGGGATCAGCTCCCACTGATGCCAGATAAGACAATACTCAGCTACCTATACAGCTGGAGCCTTCCTCCCCCCAATGCATACTCTTTGGTTGGTGGTTCAGACCCTGGGAGCTTTATTGATATCTATATTTTCTAGTTCTTTCTAGGTTCTAGATCCCAATACTCTATAAGATGTATAGTTAGAATAGATTTTCTTTCTACCCTGTAGACTACATCAGCACTTCATTGCTTTCTTTGTTGTGTGGGAACCTTTTAACTTTACAAAATACCATTTTACAAGTCTCAGCTTTGCTTCCTAACTGGCTATAGTCTTTTGCGAAAGGACTTTGCTCTCTCTACATCTTGCATTTCCATTATGGTTTTTTTCTACCAGTTTCACAAATTTCCATTATTATATATTTTATCTATTTGGAGTTCACTTTTTAATGCAGGATGAAAAGGGTACAGTTCATTCTGCTACACACAGATGTTTATTTTTCCTAGTACCATTTGCTGAATGGTTTTTGATAACATTGTCAAAAAATTTACCCTGATTTTAGCTGTGTGGATTTATATCATAGTCCTCCATTATATTTCTTTAATCTATGTATCTGCTTCACGCTGCCTTTATTACTATGGCTCTCGAGAATACATGGAAATCAGTTACTACCAGCATTTTTCTTTTTCATCATAATTGATTTGGTGACCCCTTCTGGGCCTTAGGATTTTTTCTGTTATTACATGTTTTACTACTATTTTAGTACCATTAATTATTACAGTCCTATGTAAGTTCTTTCTATCTTCTGCATTTAAATTTGGTAGGGAATAAGAATCTATAAATTCATATTTTTCAAGCTTTTAATTTATTTAAAATATTTTGAAAGTATTCTCTCAACCCAGTGATATCCGTTATATCACCTCTTTGTCTGTCTCTAGTTGTATTAATTAGGTGTTCTTTTCCATTCTTTTGGCTCTTTTGACTAAGAGTCAATCTTGCTTAGCTTTTCAGGTAAACATGTCAGTCTCTATTTTATTCTTTGTATTTTTCCATTTCCATTTCATCAATTTCTGCACATATATTCATTTCTTCTTTCTATCTACTGGATATTCATTTATACTGTTCTTGCTTTTCTAGGACACTGATGTGCACCATTAATCTATTTGAGCATTCTCTGACATTTTTGTGTAAGGACATATGGCTATAAACTTCCATTTAGAGCTGCTTTCTTTTTGTCTTATAGTATCTGATATGTTGTCTCCATTTTTGTTTGCTACTAAAACTTTTTAAATGTCCATCATAATTTCTTAAATGGCCCACTCATCATTTACAATGCATTCATTTTCCATGAGTTCGTATTTTTTTCTATAGTTTCTCCAGCTCTAAGCTTTATTTTTATTTCATGGTGACCAAATATAATACAAAATGTTTTATTTTTGTGATATTATTAAGACTTCCTTTGTGTCTTAAAATGTGTTCTACTTTAGAGAAAATGTGTATTCTTCCTTATATGGGTACAATATTATGTAAATGCCTCTTAAGGCCAATTGTTCTATAATGCATTTTTGTTTGCTTGTTTTATTCTGGATGTCTTGCTTATTGGTGTAAGTGAGTTATTATAGTAGCCTACAGTAGCCACTGTTGTATTGAGATCAACTTGTATTTTTACACCTGTTGTAAAATGGGTACACTAGTGGTTAAAACATTTATGGTACAAGTTGTTCCATCCTTTTGACAGGATTTTTCTTTAATCATTATGAATTGATATCCTTTGTTTCTTCTAACTTTGGTTTGAAGTTTACTTCATCGTATGTTAGAATAAGTCACCTTTGCTTAGTTCCACCTGCTTTGAATGCATTTGTCCCTTTTTTCACTCTAAGACTGTGTTTGTTTTGGCCAGTGAAGTATATTTTCACAGACAAGTAGATGGGTATTGGTTTTCTAATTTTCTAGGTCTCTATTTTAATTGGAGAATTGAATCCATTAACATTCAAAGCTAATATTGATAGATATGTATAAATTCCTTTCATCCTGCTGTTTTGTAATGCTTGATGTTTACTCACCCTCATTTGCTTAGCAACTGTTCTAGGGCAACCTGTTTTTTCACTGACCTCATGGATGTATTTTAGTATGTAGGATAAGTATCTTATGCAGTTTTAGCTTAGAGGTCATTGATTCTTTTCTTTAGTTTTCAACACTGAAAGATTTTATTTCTCATTCAATTATAAATATTACATTCAATTATGAATAAAACATTGAATGTTGTAATTTGGATTGGCAGTTGTTGCCCGTTAGATCTTTCAGTACACTGCTCTATGTCCTCCAGACTGCAGAGTTTCTGGTCAGGAATCTGCTGTTGTTTTCATATGCTTGTCTTCATATTTGACTTCATGTTTCTTTGTTTTTCACTATTTTTGCTTTATCCTCTATAATATTTTAACTGTAATATGACTTGAAAAGTCTGTATTGATCTTGTTTCCTTGACATTACAGTTGCTCTCTATATCTGGGTAGCTATCTCTCCCTAGATTTAATTTCTTCCTGTTTTTTATTGAACATATTTTCTATGCCTTTAATTTGAAATTTTCCCTTTCTGATGCTCATAATTTGTAAATTTGATCTTTTGTATGTTATATAAACTTTTGCACTCTGTTCATATGTTAACCATATTACCTAAATACTGTAATTTATCTACTTTGTTTTCAAGACTTTATAGTCTGTCTTCCACAGGCTCCATTTATTGCTGAGGATTTTTAGAGCATGTCTGTTCCTTCCCAAGCTTTTCATTTTTAAAGTTTCCTATCTGTAAGAGCACTATAGCATCAGTGATTGTGTCAGGCCTTGGAGTCTCCCCCATGAGATGGATCCCCAGATGGCTTGGTCAATGAATCACCTTTCCCTCAATCTCTTCTCCATTTTGACCCTGTAGTTCTTTTAGACAGGAACACTTTTGGGTCAGAAATTTTGACTGTGAGTTGGCAACCCCATCCCTGCTCTATATGCCCCATCTATCTATTGGAGATGGACTCTTTGAGTTCCGTCTCCCCACTATTGGGCATTTCATCAATTTGGGTTCCATTTGGGTTTTTTCAGCATTTGCTGACAACCGAATTCCTTGTTCAGCCCCTATATTGACTTTTTAAGTTTCATTCTTCAGCTACTTATTTGTACTCACTTTTAATTCATCCAGGATGTTACTTGTATCTGTTTTGGTTTCTTATTTTATCTCCTTAGATTTACATCTCATCCACATACTTTTGTGTCCATTTCTGGGGAATTGACCATTTTCACTCCATTATAAAAACCACACATCAGTTGATGTAATGTTCAAGGTTTAGTAGAGCAAAGGTTGCCCTCTCTCAGTTAGACTAGGTATGTAGCTATGTGCCATAACCTCATTACAAGTGCTCAGGATACTAGGTAGAATCACTATTACCAGTTTAAGAGAATAACAACTACAGAAAGCAGTTGTTGACAGAAAACTTGCTACACAAAGAGACAACAGTTAATTTATAACACTGATCTCTTTAAATCCAGTAATTTCTTTTTTAGAACAAAAAATGAGAACAGAATATTATGCACTAAGATATTAGCTACCATTGGAATAAACTGAAGAAAAATAATTTTAGTAATACATATTAGTACAACAAGAGAGAAAATATAGAGGATATAATTGTGAATAGAACTGGTTATTGTTAGGGTAAATGTAGTTTAAATATTATAAAAGTTAATGTATAAAAGTTGTACATTATATATAAAAGTTATAAGTAGAAAGTAGAAGAAATAGAGACTAAGACAAAGAGAAAATGAGGTGATATTAAGAGGGGAAGTTTATGGTTTGTATATAAAAATCATGTTAGAATAAATACAGAAGCAGAATATTTAATCATAAAACACAAGCAATTAATACAAAAATACTAAAACTAAAAGCAATAGAGAAATGTTTATACAGTAGTTAGGGCAGTGAATGGGCTTCCTCTGTAGACCAGAATTGGAAGAATAGCTCATTAATACAATGCAAAAGACAGTGAACTGGGCAGTTTAGAGGGTCTTCTTCATGCACTGAGAATGGATATTCTCTATTTAAAAAGAGTTCTTTTAAAGAATAAAGCTTTTAAAGAATAAGCTTTTAAAGAATAAAGCTTTTAAAGAATAAAGCTTTTAAAGAACAAAGCTTTTAAAGAATAAGCTTTGTGCAGTTTTCTATGATGTCAAGGATACTATGCAAAGAAGTGCAATTCAGATCAGCTGATATACAGTTCTGGGAGGTCAACATGGGCAATTTCCAGTATGCAATCTGACATGCAAATAAGGCCATGTAAATAAATGTTGTGTAAATACAAACATTTAAGTTTGTTAAAATTCTGTTCTAATCAAAGTCTTGGGTCACAGAATACATTAACTACAGTTCTTTACTGTCAAATAATAAGGTTCTGTTGACAATTCTGAATATGAAATGGCTCCATTTACTGGTCTCTTAGTAATGAACTTCCTTCCACAGGGTATCTACACTGTATCTTTTGCTGAAATGTCTTAGCAATGAGAAACTGCCTGTGCTTTTAAATTAAACCAAATGAACAATATTAGTTAGTTGGAGTGGGTGAGGTGGAGTTCACACTGCAGCAGTCAGCAATTCTGCTGAAGCTGCTGTTTACATTATCTTCTAGATGGCACTTCCCATGGGGTGGGGTGGCCATGATTCCTTCAGTGTGGCTATGCCCATGTTTCATTTGCTTTTCTTTAGATATGCTCCTCTTATCCATGTTTGCTCCACTAAAATTAGTTCAGATTAGTTTGTCCTCAGAGGGTTCTGTGACTGTCCAGGTCTCCTGTTTTTGGAGAATAGAGAAGGCTACCAACTTTGAAGACTTGGTTATGCTGTTTTGTCTCTTCCTATTCCCCTACCCAGAAGTGCATTTTGCATGTAGAATTTTCATGCCTCCCTATTCTAGTGTACTAGTCATTTTTTTAATTGCTGTGATAAAATGCAATAACTGAGAACAACTTACAGAAGAAATAGTTTATTTGGGCTTGCAATCCCAAAAGGATATGAGTTGAACATGGCAGGAAAGAGACATAGGAGCAAGTGTCAATTATGATTACAAGAACAGGAAACAGACAACGCACATCTCAACTATAAGCAGAAAAACAAGAATGGGCTAGAAGTAGCATGTGATCTTAAACACTCAAAGCCTACCTCCCTGTCATATTTCTCCAGCAAAGCCTTACTACCTTGACCTCTACAAACAGTGCCATCAGCTAGGAAACAAGTATTCAAATGGAGAAGTTTACCATCTGAACCACCACACAGGACATTAGAGCTTATGAGAGGTCCAATACTGAATAACTTTCCAGCAGCTGATTTTCAAATCTTACAAATCTTCTGAATTTTTTCCATTTATGTTGCTTCTGAGAATTTTCCCTTTCTGTTTTGTTCAGACCTTGGTTGGAGTAGGGAGTATTATCTTTCTCCTCTACTCTTTGGTCTGATGTTCAATTAGTCTCCTAATAAATCTACAGTTAACTGTCAGTATTTTATCTAGTCTCTAAGCGTTGGCTAGTTACTACAAATCTCCCTTGCCTTTCCACACTTTTTCACATCTTTTGAAGTCATGCACTTTTTTTTCTTTTTTAAGATTAATGGAGACATAGGACAGTGCAATTTGTTGCTTGTCCTCTGTCTTCTATTTTTGCATTTCTTTTGCATTTATTATTAGTTCTCATCTCTGTTTATATTCTTTACCTATTTTTCTATAGGGTCTACTTTTCTCATTAGAATATTTATTACATTTATTGTGATTACTTAAAATCTCTATTTGATAACTTAAACTTCCAGTTCTGTCTATTGAGTTGTCTTATATGACTACATTTTTTTCTAACATTTTTTCCTGCACATTGTGGCATGTTTTTTTTTTTTTTTGTTTTTTTGTTTTTTTGGTTTTTTTTTTTAAGAAAAAAAGCTACCACATAATGGGTAAATAGGTTTTATAGTTTCTAGCATACAAGTTTGTGAAGCTGGCTAGGAGTTGTTCTGTGTTTAATATTGGCAGCATCTATTGGCCATTTTTCCTCGAAAGGGCTTGTTTCCATTTTTCTTGTGAATTTGAAATTTTCTAAGAACTTCTTCTTAGGAAGAGTCTATGTCTTGAATAATTCACTTGTAATCCATCATTACCATACTAGAATATACATGTTTATACATGAAACTATAATATACTAGTTTATAGATGGAAAAAGGAAGATTGAATGGAACTGGTGCAAAAAAACTATTGTTCCCCTGCTGAGATATGCCTTACAATATCATTTCCCACAGAGAACAGATGCCAATTATGGAGATGTGTTGGTGTTTTGATTTGTGCTTACATGGGAATTTGCATGTCCAGTGCAGATCCCTGCCAACAGTTGGTTTTTTGACTGACTAATAAAGAGCCAATGGCCAATGGCTGGGCAGAGGGATAGATCCAGGACTTTGAGGAAACACAGGACAGGAAAAGGGTAGAATCGCCATGACAGGGAAGCAGAGAGATCAGATTTAAGAGCCCGATTGACATGTAAGAGTCAGAGAAATGGCCCCAGGGACCACTCCTCCAATTGAGTCTGGAGTAGCAGAGATGAAATGTAGATTTAACAAATATTAACTCAGGAATATCAGAGGGGAGTGTTTTAGCCACGTGGAGTTTCAGGACAGGGACAGCCATTGAGCTACTAAGGCATATTAAAAATAACATTCCACATGTGTATCTTTCAGTCGTGAATCCAGAGCTCTTGTGCAGGTGCAGAGCCATGCACACCCACTGGAGGCATAGAGTGGCTTTTAACTATTTACCACTACAGAGAAGTACATGGACACATATCTTCACAATTTCATATGCTCTTTCAGAGTTACTAAGGGATCTTTCAGATTTTCACCAAAGAAAACAAATGCAACTGGTTAACTTTTCTACAGTTGACCCTCTAAATATGGAATTCCAAAACACCTGTCACTGACATTTTCCACATTAAACTTTGCCACTTAAAACATTGCCATCTATGCATCCACACTAGTCCAGGGCTGAGCATGCCTCTGCTTCATGTGAGAACATTGTTGCCATGCTTCTCTAGACCCAAATTTTTGATATTTCTTTGATCTGTGATCCCAGAGTTCTGGTGTATTCAAGAAAGAACAGTCATTTTTAGTATTTCAGCATTTGTGGTTTCTTTTTCAAAGGAATTCAGTGGCAACTTCCAAGCTCTTTCCACGAAACTGGAGATTATAGTGTGTGCCTGCACTTTCTAATATGCTGGCTTAGAATGAGACATGAGAGATTATTTATTGCTCATGCTAATGGAAGGATCTAGAAAAATACTCTTGAGTATGTATTTTGGAAGGGCTCATCCAAGGAGGCAGAAACAGTAGAACAAGCTGTAACAGAGCTCCAGAACTTAATAGGCACCTAGACCTTAGCACAACCAACACTATGATGGAAGTGCCATTCAGGCAATAAAACTCAGCTTGTAGACAGCACCACCAGCCAAAATGAAAACAAAGACCTAATCTGTCAAAGTCTATAGCTCTTAGAAACTCTATAAATGTACCTACCTTGCTGTTTGGATTTATTTTTAGTTCTTTTGACTAACTATTCTTTCTAACTAAAGTATGTCAACTCAGAACAAGGTTGTTGTACTTAAAAGTTCATCCTGAGAAAGGCTCAGGGCTACATTGATAAACTGAACCCTCAAGGTAGTCATGGGCTAGACTTTTGGCTTAAACCCAAAAAGCCTTTACTGGTGGATAACCTATAGAAAAGTGTGCCTCAAAGTGCTAATTAATTAACATACATAAAATCATATTTAAAAATACACATGGAGGGACCCGTTGTGCATGTGGCCGAGCAGGGTCTTATTAGTCATTAGACTAATTAGACTCAATTAGTCATTGAGTCAAGATACTCAAGCCTTTGCCTGAGTATCTTGCCATTTCTTCCTGTCTGTTTTGTGCAGCCCTGTCTCAATTGCACTGACCTTAGTGGGAGGCTAGAGTATATAGGCAAGGGAGACTAGTGGGTGTATAAACTGACAACATGACTGCTTGATGGTATGTTTAAGGGGAAGGATTTTATTGTAGGTATGTGAGAGAGAATAGTCAGAGGCATCTGGAAACATCCTGAGCAGAGAGAGAAAGAAATAAGCTGATCATGACCAAATGGTCAGGGTTATTTGTCTCAGAAGGGACAATTGCATGGAGAATAGAGAAGATATAGTAAGAGAAGCATACAAAGAGCATAGATGGGGGTCATAGCAAGAATAGCAGGGTTATAAGAAAAATGAGTAGCAGTGCAAAGAGAATCCTGGTAGCAGGAGGGAGTTTAGGGTAGGGGAAGAGATGAGGAGGGCTAGGCAGCATGGACTTTCAAATGTATAATAGGAAATTTGTAATATTGAGGGAGTCTAGAGGCTAGGATGAGCTTTGGTATGCTTATAGACACCACAGATAGCCATATTTTTTTTCTGCCTAAGGTATGGGAAATGATTCCTTTTGGTTGAGGGGAATTGGTTTCACACGTTCCTGAGAAACACTGGCTATTATCTACCTACCAGAAATCCTCCTATAACCAATGTTGAGCTCATGTCTTTTAGAATTGGAGGTCCCTTTGGACCAGACAGTGGAGAGTGGGGGCTCCATCCATGAGACTGAAGGAAAGCCTTGTCCCTTATGTGTAAGGCTTTCCAGGTGCAGTGGATTGGAGCCAGAGTGCCCACATCCCTATAAATAATACTTCATCTGACTTCTATAAAGAAGCTCAATAAACTCATTGGTTCTTCAGAGTAAACTGGTACAATTATGCCTTGGTTTATCCTTGGGAACCGTAAGATAAGGAGTAGATATTGTTTACATACCCCCCAAAGTGACCCATAGCAACACAGACCCATTACATGCATCAGCAAAATACATGGCCCTGAATCAATTAAGACCTACAGGGCAGAAGAGAGTACACACATGCACTGTGACTCTGGATTGCTTTTCAAGTCAGAGGCTGCCACTTAATGTGAAAGTGAAGGTGCTGTCAATTGTAAACTGGATAATGTCCTATTCATTCAGGTAGTGTACTGAATACAAGGCAAAAGACTCTCTTCTGTATCACACACATAAGAAATTATACTGCAGGAAGTCCTTGTATATGCACACTACCTTAGGATACCATAATCCCCAGCCTTCTAATTACACAGGATCAAATAATTAGGACATTAACCATCTTTTACTCATGAGCAACATCTAACTCATTCCATGACCATACTTTCCCAAGGTCTACAACTCCTCTGCACATTTGGCAAATCAGCTACAGGTTTATTTGACAAGTGAAGCTAATAATGCTTGAAGGATTTCAGAGAACAAATAAAATTGCATATGAAGGCCCTAGCACAGTGGCTGGTTTGCAGAAGAATACCATGATTATTTTCAAAATTGCTGTTTGACCTTTTTTGTAATGGATTCAAGAATGACATCTGAGACTGAGAAGTGCTTCTTGACTACATTAGAGATGGTCACATTGGAAGCACCCTCCATTGCCATTGTTCTTAGAAGTGGGAATCTCTGGGGAGAATGTATGTCTCCAGCAGCATGTAGGGAGTCTTTTTTTTTTTTTTTTTTTTATACAGTTGCATGTTGCCTTCTAATGCTGGGGCACAGGAAATGCTCAATCTCTTCTTGGTGCTAATCTTCCCCATGGAGAAAAAATAAACTGCTATATCATTTAGGACATCAATTTTTATTTACTTTGGTAAATTAAGTCCTGTAAATGGACATTTGTCCCACCTCTTACCCAGAACACCAGTGGTTAAGGTTCTGGGAAGCTATCCCATAAGTTCTTTTCATGTGATAGGACAAGAACAGACTTAAGCACCTGACTGAAAAGGACCTGACTGTACCAGGGGGTGACCAACTGTAACAGGCCACTCCCTAGACATTCACACCATGTTCTGTATCAGGGTTCAAGAAGTTCTCAAAATATGTCCTCATTCTTCTAGTCATCACTCTACACAGAAGGACTTTCATCAATTCACTACCACCTCAGAAACCCAATATTCTCACAACAGAGTCTCTCTGAAGCCAAATGCTCATCAATAGCTTATGTTTTGGGAACATCCAAGTGCTGATAGAGAAGGCAACTGGTAAAGAGTGAGTGGAAACCATAGTGTAACCAGAGTGGATATAGTTTCACTAGTACATATTTTCTTGATGTTCTAGTAGTGTGCTTCTTGAGAAACACCTATTGAAATTCTCCTATCTTGCAATCAGATAGAAAGTGAAACAGGAGGGTCTGGTGCAGCTCTTTGTCTGAAACACTGATATCTTTAGAGTTCATGCAGCAGAGCTTCAGACCCAGCAGACCAGGAAGAGAAGCCCTCCTGGGACACGCAGGTCAAGGCCATAGGGCCTCTTCCTATCCCAGATAATGAATCATTAAGAGTATCTCAATATGGCTAAAGGAGTGTGTTTCTGCCTGTAAGTCAAGGTCTGTGTAGCAGGAGTCACTTTTCTTTTGTTATTAAACAAGTCCCTTTCTCCAGAGCTCTCTTCCTCCATAGTACTCGTTATTCTCATGGATAGCTGGAATTTTCCCACAAGTACCATAGTTTAGAGGACCTTGTACATTGCTTTGTGGTTACCATGACAACTGCAACCTTGTAAGCAGAGCTGCAATGAGGATGCTGCTTTGCTCTCATTGTCATATTTCCCCAAGATTCGTGACAGAATCTTGGCCCTCCACCTGACAGTGTTGAAAGAGGGTTCTTTGTGAGTTTACTAGGCACAAGAGACTTGCCTCATCACTT
The DNA here is from genome assembly GCA_019843965.1 of Rhynchomys soricoides. Classification (NCBI taxonomy): domain Eukaryota; kingdom Metazoa; phylum Chordata; class Mammalia; order Rodentia; family Muridae; genus Rhynchomys; species Rhynchomys soricoides. The sequence goes on along the minus strand of JADRCH010000367.1, from coordinate 1,498,356 downwards.
TAACAGGTGAAAATATCACTGTGGTAACCAAATTTTGGCTCTGAAAACATCCTGCATGTTGAGCTAGAGGTTTAGGTCTGTGGTAAATCACTTCACAACATGTGCAGGGCCCTGGGTTCAACTGACTCCTATCACCACAACAGAAAACAGGTCTTGAATATGCCAGGCAGTTGTTCCTAGATTCCCCAACTTCCTATGCTGAAAGGAATGGATTTCTGTGTTTTATCAGCTACATTATTTATTATATTCTGTTGTAGCAACCCAAACAGACTATAGTGAAAATGAATATGATCAGGTTACTACTTCACAAAGTATAAATAATGTATCAATAATGCAAGTCACCTTTCCATATCATCTTTAAGGAAGAACACCAGCTTATGCTACATGCTGACAGCACTGCACAGCTTCTATACCTTCACTGATATAGCTGCTTGAGTGGTTGTCAGGCCTAGTTATAGTGGGCACATCCAGACAGCCTGTGACCTTACAATCTTTCATTCCTCCACTCACAAACCAGGTTCTCCCAGACCCAAGCAGGACCCTGATGTGGTGCAAGAGCCTACCTCTTTTTGTTTTTATTGGTTATTTTATATATTTATATTTCAAATCTTTTTCCCCTTCCTGGTTTTCCCTCCACAAACCCTCTGTCTTAACCCTCCTCCCCTCTGCTTCTATGAATGTACTCCCACAACCACCCACCCACTCCCACCTCACCTCCCTAGCATTTCCCTATGCTGGAGCATCCAGCCTTCACAGAACCAAGGGCCTCCCCTCCCATTGATGCCAGATAATACTATCCTCTGCTACATATGCAGTTGGAGCCATGGGTCCCTCCTCTTTGGTTGGTGATTTAGTCCTTGGGAGCTCTAGGGATCTGGTTGGTTGATATATCTGTTCTTCCTATGGGACTGCAAACCCCTTCAGCTCCTTAAGTCCTTCCCCTAACTCCTCCATTGGGGTCCTGTACTCAGTTTGATGGTTAAGAGCCAGCCTCTTCTGCCAAGCACTAGCCTCGGCTTGGAGAGAGGTTCTAAGGAAGAAGTATCTGGGAAAGGTGAAACAAATGACTTGAAATCAAATTGTAGGTCCAAGCTGGTGAACTATGTTCTGCTCAAGACAACTTTTCAGATTGCTTTCTGCTCTCTCTCTCTCTCTCTCTCTCTCTCTCTCTCTCACTATCTCTGTCTCTCTCTCTCCTCCTCATGCTCATTCTCCAAGTAGTTCTCCCTTTTTATTATAAAAACCTCTCTGGATAGCTCATTTCTTACAGACCATAAACCTAGTCTTTTATTTTATAGATTAATCCAGTCTCTTACTCCTTGTTTCCTTTGATTGTCCTGTGAATTAGCATCCCATGACCCCAGGCATCTGACTCTTTGGAGACAGCAAGCACACATTTTCTTTTAACATTGCAAAATAATTCAGAGATCTGCCTGTCTCCGGGAAGCGTAGACAATAAGCTAGCTGGGAAACCTGGTCTGAAATTACTATTTCTACCACATCTGGGCCCAACCTTGCTCTGTCCAAGGCTGACCCTGACCTTAGGAATCTGTCTGGCTTTGTAAGCACAAACAAACAAACAAACAAACAACAAAAAAATCTTAGCTGGGTGAGATCTACTGTGATCACCACTCCTTAAATCTCTTTATCTCCTTCATTATCTTTCTGACAAGTTGGCTCACAGCACAGCTGTTTTTGTTCCTTTAGATTTGTATAATTCATATTGCATCCTTAATTTTTTTTGAGAAATTGTATATTTTTGAACCCATGTTTTTAGAGTTCTTTTCCATAACCTTAAAAGCTATCCTGAAGGTTTCAGCATTTACCACTCTTCTGAGACCGTAACCATACTTTTGTCTTGAAGACTGGTGCTGTCTCTGACTATCATGGAGTCACTAACATTAACAAACAGGACTTCCCTAGAAGGAGGACATCATTATACCAAAAAAAAAAAAAAAAAAAAAAAAAAAAAGAAGCCTTATGTCCACAGCAGCCATTGACACTTGTGTCACCTACTGGCCCTGTCCCGGGGCAGGAATCATGTCATTCTGTTCCTACCATGGCCATGCCAGACCTGGTGCCCTTCCTTGCAGGTTCCAGCATGCAGCAGTCAGTGAAAGAGAAGCCAGTCTGAGCTAAAATCCACTCATGTCCATTTCACCTGAGTATCTTCGTAGTTAATAGCAGCTTTGCTTCCATGTCCTAAGACAAGTCCATTTCACCTCTAATAAAACTGAATCTCCTGTGTTTCAAGATTTTGTTTCCTTTTGTTGATGATTGTTCTTCTATTTTAAAATATTTTTCATTTTTCTTTTATTTTTGAGATTACAATATAATTATATCATTTCCCCCTTCTGTTTACTAATACTAACTAATTCTGAAACTTTGGCAGCTGGAAGACAAGGCCTGCAATTTTGCAGCAAAATGGTGCCATTGTTTGGAAAATTATGCTCCTAATTCTTAGCTTTCAATGGGACCATAAACATGCACATGTCTTTGGCAGCACCGAGCTGAGTTCATGACAACATTCTTCAAGAAAATAATCTCTGTGTACCATCATATATAGTACAAAGTGGATTTCACATTTCTCTTTTCAATCACACCATAACAGTTTATATGCTTCAATTCTAGATGTCACAAAGACCATTTTTCAGTTGTACTCAGTAGCACATCCAGGCTACAAGGGCACTTACTTTCTGTGTCCTACCACAGAACAGATTTCTTCATATAGTCTTGCTCATATCTTCTGAGCATGAATGCTATTATTTTGATTCTTCACACTTCTCCAGGATCAGAGTAAACAAAGCTCTTGTTCATTACAATAAACTACTTAATTAAAAAAAGTTGTTGAAATGTCAATAAATATTCAAACAGAAGCTTTCTGGAGATCATTTAAAATTCTAATGATCTTGCTATGATAAATGAAAGCTGAGTGTAGGAGATTATTAGTCTACCACCTGAATTCACTTATGAGTACCATTGTACCACAAAGAGAGGGATGGGACACAGCAAAGCCCCTGAGAGGCTCATTTGAACAGGTGGACAGAGAGGAAAGGAATCAGACTGCTGCATTCCCAGCCTGTTCTGTTGTAAGGTTTCTTGGTGATTTTATGAGTTAAATTAATTAATTCCTTAATTTCCATTTTGAGAAAGGCAGTTTTCCTGCATTCTTTATTAGTTCTCTATCTCTGTAGTGAAAGTGAATTCCTTAGATTTGGCACATATAACTAAGTCATCAACAAAGAAGAATAATTTAACTTATTTTTTAGTGGGTGTGATTTTATTCCTTCTTCTTATCTGACTGCTAAAACCTTCATTATATTGTTGAGTGGAAGTGGAAAGAAAACATACAGGGCTGCTGCTAATTGTCCAGGGAAGTACCTCTTCTTTCACTACTGAATGCAATGTTGTCTGTGAACGTTTGAAGATCCTCTTCATTGGGTTGAAGATCTTTCCTCCTATTTCCAGTGTGCTGATGTGGTGTGTTTGCTCCTTTTATCATGGATATTGTATTTTGTTAAATGCTTTTCTGATTTTATAGGAATGAACATCTGGCTTTTGAAATGAATATGTGGTTTTTGGTTTTTATTTTATTGATACAGTCCATTATTTATTTATTTTTCACTTTCCAGTAACTTGGGTATTTAAAATTGTTTTACATTGTATATTATTATCATATTCTTTCCCATCCTCCAACTCCTGCCAGATCCTCCCTACATCCTATTATGCCCAACTTTACAATCTCTCTCTTTCTCTCTCTGCCCTCCCCCCTTTCTGTGTGTGTGTCAACAAAAAGTATAAAACAGGAGTCAAACCAACCAAATAAACACTAATAAGATAAAAAGTACCAAAAAAAGCACACACACACATACACACACACTAAATCTCTTTTATGTTGGCCAACC